>JASDQU010585320.1:5401-27492 GCA_032191745.1 Picea mariana
GACAAAAGAGAGATGAAAATACAAAATATACATAGAGATTTGCATTCTCCAGCAAACCCTTTTCATGTGGGCCCTGACTTGATCATAATTGATGATTTTTTGTGATAGATTTTTAGCTCAACTCACAAGCAATGACTTTATTTCATTAATGGAAATGTCTTCAAGATTACAACTTCTAGTCTACAACTTGTACTTCTAACCCTAGCTTATGGAGAATTTAGAGTTTGACCAAAATCAAGTTGAAAATGATTATGTTTATAATGGGGAGTTCTTGGATTCCTAAGGGAAATTGCCAGGGAGTTCCAAGATACCCCCAATTGATTTCCCCTAAGAATCACTCACTTTCTTACACTAGTTAACTGCCATTTTGGTGGGTTGCAGAGGAAAAAAATTCTTGGGCACACTACCGTTCTTGGTCAGTTGGATCGACAATTTTCTAAAGAGACGAACTTGCGAGCCCATATTCCTCCTTGGATGAACTAAGCATTGCTAGTGAAGTGATTTTGTAGGACTTTTCCCTTCTTTATTGGCTTAGATAATGGCCAAATCTATGTGCCCTAGTTACTTTTGAGACCCCTCGACCATGTTCTCCCACACTACCTATTGGCCCTTGGTTATGGAAGGAAGCGAAGAACAGGGAAGAAAAGGTAAAAACAGAACTTCGTGGGAGAGACTGTGACTGTTACTGGGTTGAAGTGAGCAAAAGAGAAGAGAAGATGGAGGAAAGTATGGAAAAGCAAGTTGTTGGATGAGAAGATCAAGGTTGACAGATTAGCAAGGAAAAGGGATTGAGGAAAACTCATCAAGTGGATAAAGCCACCATTGGATGCCTTGGAGCACCACGCGATAAGGAAGGAAAGATAGGCTAGCGAAGCTCGGAAAAAGAGGATCAAGTTGACCTAGGATTTTAGACACCTAATTTTTTGGTATTTAGGGTTTTGGCACTTAGGTTTCAGCCTATGGTTGTCGGTGAGGTATTGTAATGTATAAATAAAGGTCAAGGACCTGGGTCGAGGGTACAATATTGTTGTTGATCTAGCTCTATTGTTGTGGTGAGAGATTATTGTATTGTGAGAGAGAAGTGTTGGGAGAGAGAGCCTTCTGGTATTGTAAGATCTTCAATTGTGTGTGAAGGTCAAGTCCTACAGTTGGGTGCACAGGAAGGAGGGAGAAAGAGAGAGAAGAAAGAAGATCTGCTAGCTGAGAGCGCAGAAAAGAACTTTATGCTTTACCTTAATAAATCATAATCACAGTTCTGTGGACGTAGCCCTAGAGAGAGGGTGAACCACGTATATCTTGTGTTGTGTGTGTGATTTATTCTTTGATCTCTGTAATTGTTATATTGTTATATTGTTATTTGAATTACTGTGTTAGATCAGATCTATAGCTGTGCAGGATAGATCTAGCTTGATAAGTGTTAGATGCATATTGAGTTGTTGTTGTACTGGATCTACTTGATATTCCCCTAATTGTAGACATCTATGTCCCTCAACACCCTCATAGATGCTTCGGGTGAGATTACATCTACTTTGCAGGTGTTGCTGAAAGGGCCAGTAGCTAGGGCTTGTTGGTGTGCTCTTGAAATGAACCTTGGGTCTACCCCTGTTCCAACAAATGGTTCCATTGCCGGGACATGAATCTTCTTGAGGTAATGTCCAGGTGGTTCCCATCGAAGACAAAGATTCAAAAATGGATAGAAGATCAAGAGAGGGACTTCGTTGAAGCCCAGAACAAGAACCCTAATCTTAGTACAAAATATTGGTTGGAGAAATATATCTTTACTGACATTCATGAGATCTTCTTTGGAGGAATCCACCAGGAGTTGTTCAAGTGGTTGGCTAGGTTAGTTGATACCCAATTCGAGATCAGATCTATACCTCCTTTGGTTTGGACGTCGGCGTTGATCCAGAAGGTTAAAAGGGTTGATAACATTGTATCCAGAGCAGTAGATAACTAGTTTGATAGTACCATTGGAGGGTATATCACTGAGTTTGTTGTTGATAGAGTAGAGTCATACAACCAAGATGAAAGATATTTATTTAAAGGACCAAGAAGAAAAGTTTTACAATTCCTGAAGTTGAGACTCAATATGTTGTTGAATGAGAAGAACATCTTGAAGATACAGTAGATCAAAAAGATTTGAAAAGGCTAATGTTAAAGAATTCAGACAGTGACAATGACACAGAAGCTGGACATACATGCAATGGGAGAGTATCCCGAGGGGTTCACCTTGATAACCTCTTTAAGCAAAACTACAGAGAAGAGGGTTTCTACAGTGGAGAAGAGGTAGATTTGACAGATGAAGAACATTCAAAAACCGTGGGGTCAAAAGAAGAACAAGCTGAAGAACTTCATCAAAATGAGCCAAAAACCTCAGGAACTGCGTAGGCTACTGAAGTAAGTAATTTCAATCCTCCTGTTATTTCAGAAATGCTTATGATGACCAGGGTAGCTAGTTGAAGATTATAGAAATTACAGGAGCTATTGAGGGATATTTTGGGGTTGATCTTGCATCGCTCATCCTATTTCATCATTATGATCCATTCCACATAGGTTGGCATTGTTTTTGTTGCATTCTGACGATTTCCATGATTTTGAGTATTTTGAGATATAGGTTAACTAAATTCACTGAAGGAGTCATTTTGGGCACAATACTTGGAGGAACCTCTTAGTATAATAGCTCAATAGAATCGAGAGGAAGAAAAATACATGATAGAATGACGATAAGTGACTTCCAGTGGCCATCGAATCCACAAGGAGAGATAAGGCGCTTTTCAGAGGTAAAAAGGTTAATGAATTAAAGTGATTTAATTAATTAATTAAATATTAATAAAGTAAAAGTCACTTTGGAGGGACAAGGTGAGCAAGAAGTATAAAGAAGAGGCAAGTGCCTCTATTCTCTCATTGATTCATGTATGTTTATCATTTTGATATCTGGCTTCTAGCTAGAGAGCCCATACCTTGGGGGTTTTGAGGTTTTGACTTAACAAACCCTAGAGGACGATTCAATGGTAAAATATTCCACCTAGATTGTGTTGGAGTTGCTTCACACCCACCTAGGATTTATTTTTCCTAAGGTTATTCCTTGTTTAGGAAGAGAATGAGGGTGCACCATTGGGGGTTTCTAGCAAGGGGGGTACACCATCCATTGAGGGAAGTTCATTGCAGGTGATTGGAAGGGATTTTGGAAATTATAGCACCTAGGTTTTCATTGTAGGGTCTTGGACATCATATATAGTCCATTCAAGAGGAGTCTTATGTGCCATTTGATTTATTAGATCCATGGGAGGAATTGGAGGAGAGGGGAAAACTTCAGAAAATGGTTTCAGTCATTTGCTAGCCCAGATCTTCACTATTTCTCTTAGGACTTCACCAGTGAGATAACCAGGCCATGATCTATCATTATAGTAGTTTTGTGGATCATTTGGAGGCATCTAGGAGGGAGGTCGAATAATCTAGGGTTTCAAGCATCTAGGGGGGCACACCATTCCTTGGAGGAGAGTCAGATCCATGATTTTTGAGAGGGATCTTGGAGATTTGAGCACTTGGGTTGTTCTTTCATTTACCTGATCTACTATTTGTCATATTTACCGGAGGGTTTGGACATATTTGGCAGTAGGGATGAATTGTTGAGGCTATTCATAGTCCATTAGGGCATGTCATCATTTAGGTTAGGGTTTTGGCACTTCATTCGGCCCAAATCTATTCTTTCATTGGTCTTATTTGAGTATTCAACCTTCGGAGGCTTGTGATCTTCTATTGGACAATTTTGTAGAAGCTGCTATTATGTTTATTGGAGCCATCTGTTGAGCATTCTAGATCGGCCTCACTCTTGTATCAGGTTCTTTCTCATTATATTAATAAAGGTATGATCTTGCTATTGGTTCCATATTTGGTGTATCTTGTACTTTCATTGATTGTATCTTCAGATCTATGTGTTATTATTGAACATAAACCCTAAGGCTGAAATCAAGAGGTCAACTTGCAAGTAAACACTTACAAACAAGTAAAACAACAAAGTGTTTGTCAAAATGTCACACTCAGCAAAAGTTTAAAATTCATCCAAACCGTGATGTTCCTGGCATCCTGGATTGGGAACATTACAGTGGTATAAGAGATTGAACTCCTACCAGCCCGAGGGTCTTCCATAAGGAGAGATGGATGTGTGAGATTTTACAAGAAGGATTGTTGATTGTGAGAGGGAATATCAAACCCTCAATGAGAATCTCATCGGTCTAATAACATTTCATCATTTTGTATCCTATAAAAATCCTAGTCGGAGAAAAGATAAGGTTACACATTAGATTGGCATAGTAGAGGAAATGAGATTCAGAGAAGCTAGATGGGAAATGGACTTAGCATATTTGATGGCTAGAATAAAACAGAATGGACAATGGATCAGAAAAATACAAAAGGGAATAGCTAATGGATGAAAGGAAGAACAAAGCATCCCCACACCCATTGAGAGCACACAACTTTGCTATAGTTGCAAGGTGCCTTGGGAACCATAACATAGATGTAGGGGTAAGGGTAAGAAACATATTATTGAGGTACTCTATGACAGTGATGATGAGGGAGGTGAGGATGGATCGATAGATGCTTATCTGGAGCAGTCTGATGATGATAGTGACTCTTGTACACTTGTAGATACTAGTGATTATGGCACGCTTGGGGAGGATAGTGACCCTTGTGTAGTGGATAGACAATCGGAGGAACATGATGACAACACCTGCATTTCAGTAGTCATATCACATACTATTGATGACCTTACACCTCATTAGAGTTGTGACACTAGTGAGGACTCACACGTGTTAGCACCTACATATGACCAGCTTCCTATGGTGACCGTGACATATCTGTCATCTTTCTAGACATCTATGACAACCACATCATATGAGAAGAGTAGTAGCATAGAGGATCCATACATGAGGGATGCACACCATGGACATGTAGATCCACTGATCCAGGAGGAGGTATAGGATGTATAGACAGTTGACCTTACACACACAGACCAACATGAGGAGATTGAGTCATAATTTTTGGAGACTCCATTAGTTGAGAAGATGGTGGAGACTGACAGGTTGATGAGGCACTTACTTCCAAGATCGGCTTGCATAGATGAGGATTCACTCTTTATTAGTCAGGATGAGCATAGCACATGTCTGGACACATCTATATGGGATCCAGGTGAAATCAATAGTAGCAGGGTGAGTGCAAAGGAGGATACAACTACTCATACAGGTTATAGTGTGATTCAGAGAGAGTTAGTCGTTGATGATGATATACAATCACATATAAGAGGACCCAGTGGCATAGTAGACACTGTGCAGTTCAACACTTTATCTTATGTAGAGAGTGTTGTTGGGAATTCCAGTGATGGCACTAGCAGTGAGAGATGTGAGGTGGCACATCAACATGACTATGATCAGGAGTCACACTACTTGATAGGATAGATGAGAGTCAATGAGGATATGATCATGGCAGCCACCAGGCGCAGTGATGACATGCATGCATTGATGGAAGGTTATTGTTGGAGGGCATTAGTGGCACATGGTAGTTCAGATGGAGGATTCACCATGGATGACTTTCATACCCTCAGGGAGAGAGTGTCTATGATGAGGACTGACTACCAATAGTTTTTGATAGACAGGGACTACCTACTGGGGATTGGAGAGATGTATCACAGGGCCTTGAGAGAGTAGGAGTTGGAGGTGGACAAGCTTACTCAGGAGTTGGAGAGCACTCAAGGATTCTTGAGAGGCACAGAAACAACCCTTCAAGAATCAGAGTTCAGATCATATGAGCTTCTTGAGGAGATTCGTTAGAGGTCTACTTCATCTATTTTAGTGGATAATTAGATATGTGAGTCAGTCACATTACCAGAGGATGTTGGAATACCATCAGAGGAGACACACTTAGGAGAACATGCAGATGTCATTCATTCGCAACAACACCTAGTTATGAGAGATCACCTTCACCATATCAGCAGTTGCATGGGAGATGAGGGATGGAGGTTGGTTGACGAATAGTTGGAGGAGTTTCTTCCAGTTGTATTGGATGGTTGGGATTCAATGATGACCCCAGGAGAATATTTATCTTGGATATCGATGGACAAGATTTTGTTCAAATCCTTGTGATTGACCAAATCTTGTGATATCTTCCAGTCCTACAGTCAGCTACAGATGTTTATGTTAGCCTTTCTTGACACTTTTATCATAGGCACAACATGAGGGGAGATAGATAGTGGCTGAGATCATGGGGAGTGGCCAGGCCGAGACCACCTAACATGAGTGTTTTTGCGGCATCCATCTGGATAGAGGTGAATCGTCATAGGCATCCAGTTGAGACTTGGTGCGTGATGGTGAGCATCATAGGCTAGATGATAGAAGATGAGCATAGAGGGCTTATGACAATGATTAGTCTCACACAGAAGCAGTTAGAGGAGAATGGAAGTGATAAACTTCCAATTTTTCCATGGGATCCGGAAGTTCATTGGGTTAGCAAGATGTTTCACTACATGATGACCCAGGTTGTGCCAGAGAGCAACATACTACACCATGGGTTGGTTCAGAGTGGGCCTGTAGGGACGTGTCTTATGGAGCAAGGTAACTTTTCACTCTTGATCATCATGATCGGACATGGAGGTGGTTGGGTAGGTACTACTTCCACAGAGATATTTTTACAGGTACAGTTTTTGGACAACAGGTCCAAGTGCCATAGGTATTTCATCTTGAGTATCCAGGAGTGGAGGATCTAGTATATAGATAGGGAGCAGTCAGGCATGGTCAGAGTAGTGCAATGCCAACATGGTGATCTTCAACAGAGATTAGCATGGGACCCAGGGATTGCAGGGTTGATCATTTCACTGACTTATAGGGGTGAGTGGACCTTTGCATGGGAAATTTATTTTGACTTTCCATTGAGCTTCAATATTAAGGAGAGCGTATCACTTGAGGGTGTCTCACAGAGGTCTTGCAGTACCTCATTATGGCATCAACATGAGCAGTTGATGGAGACTATTTGATGTTGGTAGGGACTTGGAGGATGGACTCATTCCGAGATGAGGCCATATGTCATCTGCAGGAGATCCATAGAGTTGATATACTTTAGGACTATGCTTCATAGGATATTGCAATTCACTTCCTGATATGGGACCGAGGGGGTGGAGTCTATGATCATTCATCCTTGGATAGTTTCTACTATGTGTCCTATCAGTGGACATGGGATCATGGTATTATACTTGGATGGATTTGGTTATTACTTGAGTACAAACAATTTTCTAGTAGGGAGGACTATAATGTCCCCACTTTGGGACATCAAGGTATTACATAGTGTTATGATGACTAGGGTAGCCAATTGGAGATTATAGCGAGTACATGAGCTATTGAGGGATATTTTGGTGTCCAACTTGCATCGCTCATCCTATTTCATCATTATGATCCATTCTTCATAGGTTGGCATTGGTTCCATTGCATTCCGACGATTTCCATGATTTTGAGTATTTTGAGCTATAGGTTAACTAAATTCACTGAAGGGGTAATTTTGGGCACAAAACTTGGAGGAACCTCTCAGTGTAAGAGCTCATTGGAATCGAGAGGAACAACACTATAGGATAGAATGATGAGAAGTGACTTTCAGTGGTCAGGGAAGCCACAAGGAGAGATAAGGCAATTTTTAGAGGTAAAAAGGTTAATTAATTAATGAAAGTGATTTAATTAATTAATTAAATATTAATAAAGTAAAAGTCACTTTGGAGGGACAAGGTGGGCAATAAGTATAAAGAAGAGGCAAGGGCCTCTATTCTCTCATTGATTCATGTATGTTTATCATTTTGATATTTGGCTTCTAGTTAGAGAGCCCATACCTTGGGGTTTTTTAGGGTTTTGGCTTAACAAACCTTAGAGGATGATTCGATGGTGAAATATTCCACCTAGATTGTCCCAAGATTGGTCTATGGGATGCAATACTCCCCCACACCATTCTAGTTCAAATCTATGCACTGCAGGAGGGTTCTACACCAGCCACAAGAAAAGGAAGAGAAGAAGGGTGCACCATTGGGTGTTTCTAGCAAAGGGGGGCGCAACATCCATTGAGGGAAGTTCATTACAGGTGATTGGCAAGGCTTTTGGGATTTTAGCACCTGGGTTTTCATTACAGGGTCTTGGACATTATATCTAGTCCATTCAAGAGGAGTCTTATGTGCCATTTTATTTATTAGATGCATGGGATGAATTGGAGGAGAGGAGCAAACTTCAGAAAATGGTTTCAGTCATTTTCTAGCCGAGATCTTCATTATTTCTCTTGGGAATTAACCAGTGAGGTAACCAGGCCCTGATCTATCATTATAGTGGTTTTGTGGAGCATTTGGAGGCATGTAGGAGGGAGGCCGAATTATCTAGGGTTTTAGGCATCCAGGGGGTGCACCAGTCCTTGGAGGAGAGTAAGATCCGTGATTTTTGAGAGGGATCTTGGAGATTTGAGCACCTAGGTTTTTCTTGCATTTACCCGATCTACTATTTGGAATATTTACAGAAGGGTTTGGACATCTTTGGAAGCAGGTCTGAATTGTTGAGGCTATTCGGTGTTCTAATAGGGCATGTCATCATTTAGGTTAGGGGTTTGACACTTCATATGACCCATATCTATTCTTGCATTGGTCTTCTTTGAGTATTCTGACTTCGGAGGCTTGTGGTCTTCTATTGGAGCATTTTGTAGCAGCTTCTATTATGTTTATTGGAGCCATCTTTTAAGCATTCCAGATCGGCCTCACTCTTGTATCAGGTTCTTGCTCATTATATTAATAAAGGTCCAATCTTGCTATTGGTTCCATATTTGGTGTATCTTGTACTTTCATTGATTGTATCTTCAGATATATGTGTGATTATTGAACATAAACCCTAAGGCCAAAATCAAGAGGTCAACCTGCGAGTAAACACATACAAACAAGTAAATCAACAAAGTGCTTGACGAAATGCCACACTTAGTAAAAGTTTAAAATTCATCCAAACCATGATATTCCTGGCATCCTGGCTTGGGAATATTATAACTTGGAATGAAACAAGGTAGGTCTGAGGTTTGCAGTGCATCCCATAAGCAAGGTGATAACAATTCCTTCATAAAAATAATTTCCTGGAAAACTTCCAAGGTGACAACATTTACAACACACATGTCATCATAACTTATCAAATGGAGAGAACTACAATTCTTTCAAGGTATGGGTCTGGCTAGGGTAATATATGAAACCTTTATTACCCTTTTCTTTTATAGAGAAAGAGAACACTTTAAAAATTAATCATAGAATCTGAGCGGAAACAAACTTATTTACTATAAAACTCTTTTCCAATAGTATAATTGCCAACGTTTGTTCCAAACATAACCAAACCATGTAATCCAACAAAAGTAGAACATCGAATGATATTGTGGGTTCAAATCAATTTTCTGCCAACAAGAAAGAAAATACGATCAAAATGCATTTTGCACAGCCAAAATGCAAACAATCCACCGTAGACTTTGTATCAACAACATAAATACCATGTTTTCTTTGGGCACAACACAATTTTATACCCTAACCCAAACACATAGTCGAGATAGATTTATGGTTTGAGTTGCTCAAATGCCCAAAGGAAAAACAGGGAAAACCCAAATCAAAATGTGATTTCTCACAACCAGAGTGTTTGAAAAGAAATGTTGTAAACTTTGGAGAACAAACACATTTTGCATGCAAAATCCTAGAGCCAACAAAACGATTTTAATTCGAGAAGAGCTTAAATTTGATGAATGAAGAGATAAAATATTCGTACATGTAAGAGTAATGTTAAGGAAACCACAAAACACAACTCCTTTTCCCCAAGGGCCATAAATGGTGAGGTTTCTATTTACCAGAGCACCCACATGAAATACTAAAAACATAGTAAAGGTGGTGTCCTCAAGATAGGGTAAGAACGACGTCTACTATACGTGTGTTGAGTCTACTATAACAATGGAAACAAGAGTAAGCTAAGCTGGTTACTTCTATTATGTGAATAGTGTAAGCAATTGAGTTATAACTGGCATCATTTATTAAACAAGTTATCATTAGGTGGTAAGTTAAACAAATAGAAACCCCAGCACAGTGCAATGTGCTTAGCTTCCATAAACCCTTCACACACATATAAACTATTTTGACAAATTTACTATACGAATTTCCAATATCAAAAGTTGAGTCCAAAGCCAACACATGGATCCACAACGTATATAATTTGCCAAAGAAATTACATACCATATGATGACCCATTGTCCAAATATAATATAAGTTTGCATGCAATTTGTGCTTAGTGTTGAAGTCTAGATGTACCAAGGGAAAGAATGTTTAACGACATAAACATTTCTTTTCAAATCAAATTACTAACCAATCATCCATAAATTGCGAATAGAACCAAAGTTTTTCTTTTGTTCTCAATTGTGAAATTATTCCTGTAATGCGATCATAGGCCAAGGTTGGAGATCTTAACAAGAGGAGTCATGTCCTTTTATTATTGTTCTAGGGGGGTTAGTATTAATAATATGTATGTATAAATGCATTGCAACTTATGACCCCCTTGTTTGTGGGACAAGGGACCCCTCTCACCAAATTGGTGTATGAGATCCCCTTGTTTGTGGGACAAGGGACCCCCGTCCACCCAACGATTTGAGTGGTAAAGTCTACGGAGGTATACATACTCTACCCCCTTCTGGATTTGAACTTGTGACCTCTTAAGAGGAAACACATGTTCTTAACCATTATTGCGACCTCTTAAGAGGAAACACATGTTCTTAACCATTAGGCCCACTCAGGCTGTATATACTACAAAAAAACCCATGGCAATTAAGTTATGATAGGTTTTATAACCATTGAAGAAAAGGGACCCCCTAAAAAAATTAACTTTTTTTCACTAGAATCACTAGATATAAATTTGCAGAAAATCAGTATTTTTTGTTATTTAAAATCCATTTGTGAATGTAGAAATGGATTTAGCATGCTGAAAAATCCCTAAAACACTATAATTATACAGAAATAATCACTGAAATATGTCAATCTAACAATTTCTACTAAAATCAGAAAATATATATAGAAAACAAAAGTTTCCTAAAAAAATTTAAAGTAATGAAAAAAAAAAATACACCCAATCAATCTAACACTGATTACTCTAATAATGCCCACCCCACCAACGTAACTTCTAGTCACATGCCTGAAAACGATAATTAACCTGTCGGATGGAACGCTGAAAAAACTTATTAGTCCTACGCTTGAATACGCTAATTATAGATGCAGCCAATTAAAAAGGGGCAGTGCGATAACAAAATTGGAAAACACAGTGTCGTTAAGATTGTTTTGGATGTTTGTTGTAATTTTTGTAAAAGAAGGAGCCGATCTCATGATTCGCAATGGGTACACTGCACACCAAATAAAATTAAACGGACCCCAGAAGCAACGTGATAAATTATAAATGGTGCGATGCGTACAACCGAATGAATATTGAGAAAAATTTATTTCCACAGAATGATATATGGCATACTTTATTTATTTTTAAATCAGTAGAATCAGTACAATAGTTGATGCCAACTGCCATCCACAGGAGATCCAGAGTCTAATCGAAGAGACTGTGTCTGTAAATCTGGGCTGAGCGTCTGTAAATCTGGGCTTTGCATAGGCATTTACAAATGCGTTAAACACCGTTAAACAAGTAAACCGAGCTTTGAAATAGTTTTGTACAAACCTATAAATCTAGACCTAGGATAGAAATATACAAACCACGTTCCAGTAAACCAAGTTTTGAACCTGGACCGAACCCCTGTAATGGTAGACAGGGTGTTCCGGAACGTCCACCGTTGCGCCGATGGAAACATTTGGGATAATACTTGCAAACAAATTTACAAACGAAACTTGTACGTCTATACACACAATAAGTCTACTATTGGAAGATGCTTATAAATCTCCATCCGGGCTGTCTGGTTCAGCGATGGCATCCAGACTTGGCTTCCATGGAGACTGCCGAGTGGCACCTTGTATTAAGGCTGAAAGAAATGAGTCGAGGTCTTCTTTTCTAAGTCGAAGCTTCACCCGCACGGTCGATCCGTCGGTGGACTTGGAAGAAGAAATAATCCTGACGCCGCCTCTATTAATCTTATTAACCACATGATCATCCGCTCCTCCTTGTTTTATTGAATCTCTGCCTATGTCTGCACAAGACTCTGGCTGTAGCCTGGAACCACTGGCGCTTGGGATGCTATGATCAGAAGAAGGCCTTGGGATGTTATTGTAATTGATGACTTTATCCTTTGGCAGTGGAAGAGGAACGAGATAATAGAGATGACCAGCTACAAGCCCTGCCCTTTCTGGAAGAGGTAGAGTGAAACTGCCGATCCCAAGTGGAGGACCAGCAGCTGCCTCATATATCCTATGATCTGGATAATCAACGAGTATTTCCTTCACAGAAACAGGACTCCGGAACTTTATCACCGTTCCGTCGGCTCTCATTATCTTTATTCGTCGACCATGACAGTGGAAGACTCCTCGCAGTAGCGTGTTGCCCATTCTGCAGATCTTTTTAATGTTATATGTATATATTGTGCACAAGAGATGCAGAGAAGCCTTGTGTATATACAGAGATGGAGACTTCAAACTGAGGTACCGATGCTCTTCATTCTCCACAATCCTTTTACTCCTTGCTTGCATATACACGTATTCTGTATATATAGAGAGTACATTGGTTGAGCGAAAGATGATAAATTTGACCTAATGAGACAGACACGTGGGCTTTATACAACAGATTACCTCTAATTCTAATGTTTCGTAAACCTCCATTTTGTTTCTCAMTTAAATTCCACAAATTTACTATGAATTCAAATAWTTTTTCAACTTCCAATTTGATTTGTCGATTAATTTGACCTAATGAGCCGGACTCGTAGGATTTTTACAACAAATTACCAGTAATTCAAATGATTCATTAACATGTCTATTATTTGTCAAATAAATACAACAAATTTACTAAGAATTCAAACATTTTTTCAATTTTGCCATTKGATTGGTAAARMAAACTCTTCTTCGACTTTTCTGGCTCTGTACTCTGTCTATATTATAGACCCRCGTGTGTAAACGTGTTACTTATCTTTGACGCGCATCAATTGCATGTCGACCTCTGGGATCTTTTTATTACAACTGAGTTTAACAGTGACATAAATTAGATTTTCTTGCCGTAGAGTTCTAGAAACAATGTCCACATTTTCTTCTTCCAATGTTACAATACCTTATGCCATAAAATTTGACACGTATACAGATACATATATCAAACATATTCTAACATTTCTATGGGCGAGCCACATATATCAAACATATTCTAACGTTTCTATGGGCGAGCTATTGGAAAGATGTGAAAACTAATGTTTTTCCTAAAATAACTGTACCAAAATTACAATGGCCCACATAAATTTGACACACATATACATATTCTAACATTTGTGTGGGCAAACCAACGAAAAGATGTCCAAAATAATGTATTTTTGTAAATAAAATGAACCAAAATTACATTGGCCCAAGATTTTTAATGCGGTCGTGAGTCATTTTATTTCTTCAAACCACCTTATACAAACAACCGAGTTTAATTTTACATGGGTTTGTTAACATTATTAAAAAGATTTCATAACACATATATGCTAACAAGTCCAATTGGATAAGTCTAATGGATTAAGTGGATATCAATAACAAGTCCAATTGGATAAGTCTAATGGATTAAGTGGATATCAATAACAAGTCCAATTGGATAAGTCTAATGGATTAAGTGGATATCAATAGGGTAATTATTTTTATAAAATGCAATCTTATTATCACCCATCATAAGAGTAACAAACTTTTTATCCACCCCTGTAAAAGTAATTTATATTGTTATAAATATTATTCAAATTAACTTCAATTTTTAGCTCGAGATATCTTATGAAAACAAAATTAGGATTCTCAAACTCCCAATTAACATGAAAACTGTTATCATACCAATTTTGTTCATCTAGGAAAACTTCATGTTATCCATCACGTGGGTGAAGTTTCTTTATTAGTCACGTGACTGTCACATTGGTCGTTTGAATGTTCCATTATTAATCACATGAATACAGTGGGAATATCACGGTACCCATGTATTTGTGCATTTCCATGACGCATTAATGCTCAATGATGCCTAAAATGGTTAGAGGGAAAACAGAGGTTTGTTTCATTCATCCCTTTATTAGTCACGTGACTGTCACATTGGTCGTTTGAATGTTCCATTATTAATCACATGAATACAGTGGGAATAACACGGTACCCATGTATTTGTGCATTTCCATGACGCATTAATGCTCAATGATGCTCTAAAATGGTTAGAGCGAAAACAAAGGTTTGTTTCATTCATCTCTAATTCTCATCAATGGAAAGCTAATTTACCCTCCTTTGTGTGAAGTTAGAAACATGGGAGTCCATTCCTAAATATTAAGAATTTCTACTTGAACCTATTCACCTTCCAACTTCCCATTGTCATATAAATGCAATTCTTCTCCATGCATTTTATAGAACTTACTACTGTTAAGGTTAGTGTTAAGGTTATGTTTCTGAGGTTTTGTTTTTGAAGTTTTCCCAAGGGAAGGAAAGCAATTGCTACCAATAACATATCTTGTGTTTTCTTATACTCACATATCTTGTGTTTTGTTATACTCATGTTTTCCATTTTTCCTTGCTATTGCATTAAGGGAATTGTTG
Source organism: Picea mariana (assembly GCA_032191745.1). Taxonomy (NCBI): domain Eukaryota; kingdom Viridiplantae; phylum Streptophyta; class Pinopsida; order Pinales; family Pinaceae; genus Picea; species Picea mariana. Next base: position 20,145 of record JASDQU010585320.1, read on the forward strand.
TCACATTATAGAGAATCTATTGGAAGAATCAAAGAACCATGTCATGGAGAGGACTAGAGTGTACAACTGAAATATTTTCCTCAATTAATACACATTTCATGTATTATTTCCTTTCCATTGTATAATAAAGAATTTCTTCTCTTCCTTCCAAAGTACTATTTTAATGGTTTAAACTCACTGATAGAATGTTTTGTTTTTTAGTATACATTTCTAGGGGATACATTCGACTACATTGCTTTATTATCGACTCACATTTATGTGCTCTCATCTCTATAATTAGTTGAGATAATTTTTTGGTATCCACATGCACAAAGGTTTTATATGCAATTGACACTTTTCTAATTATTATATTCATATGAAAAGGAGGAAATCGATTAGATGGTAGTTATGTTGGCATATTTAGGGCATGAAGGACCTAATTTAAACAACATCCTCATAACCTTCCAACTAAGTGTATTGGTCTACAACACACAAGTTAAATTAGAGATCCACTTTAGAAAAATAAATGTCAAACCATTGCTCAAACAACTAGAGTTACATAGTCATAAAGGAATATATCTACTCATTCTAATTAACAAAAAACAAGATACATGTACATATATAGTCAATGTATTACTTATCTAATCATGATTAATGTATTAGTATATAAAACTCAACTTGGGACTCACAAGTTATCTTGACTAAAATGAATGTTCAACCCTATTTATTACTTTTCTAGTTGATTTCCTATATTCTTATAACTCTTTGTCTTCCTCACATGTCTTTTTTTGTTTGATATAGTTCTTTATCTTCTTCTACTAAACTTCAAATATTCTTTGAAAAAGGATCAAGTATATTTAATTTTAGTTATTTTCATTGATCGATAAACTACCATCAATATTCCACTAGATATTTTGTCACAATAAATCTTACCTGTTATTACAAAATACTACAAGGTTATCCTCTACTATGTAGTGTTTAGTTATGATTAAAATGTAATTTTATAATTGTGTCACTAAAAATACCAAAATAAACTATGAATACAAAAAGGAATCTATAAAAAATGATAATACCATCTACATAATGAACACAAGAGGTACCCTTAGAAACCCAATATGGGAAGACACAACTAAAAGGTGAGGACTATGCCTTGCTCTTTCTTTTCATATATGAAATGAAATTAAATAGAAATATAGTGATAGGGATTCTAATCCTATGATTTTCATATGTATTGTCATCTCCAATTATTATAATTATGAGATTGTTATTGTGGATTTTTGTTGAATCCTTTTTGGTTTCCTAATATTAGGGGCTAGTTGAGGTCTTTATGGGTATAATTGAGATCTTTTCTCAACCTATCCCTCGTATTGTGCTTAGATACTAGTTTGTAGGATCTTCAAAAGTCTTCTCTTCTTAGTAGGTTGAGGTAGTTTTCCTCTTGAAAATATATTAAGATTCTCACTTGCTCAATAAAAAATAGTCTAAGTTTACATTTAGTTCTTTGTGTATGAACTCAACGCATGAGTGGGATTTCCAACTTCATTGGGAAATACCACATCATTAGTATCAAAGAATTAAGATCCATCCTTGTTTCTTTTTTTTTTTTGTTTTTCTTTTCATTGTCGTTTCCTATTAGACTTTGATTTTGATATACTTATTCTTATTCCCTAATGCATTCAACATCCTTAGTGTCCACCTTTTTCTATGTGATTTATGTCACTCTTGTCACCTCATCCCTATTATACTTCATGTATTTGTGGTTCTTTCTATATTGAATTCTCAAAGTTCAATTGCAAGTCACTGAATCTTAATTTTCTTAAGATATTTCTTAGGTTTTCAATGTACAATTAAAAAACCCTAGCTACAGTGTTCTCGTGTTGTTCAGATTTGGAGTAAATTGTGGAGATTTGTATCCCTTTTAAATTTTATGGTGGAATAGAGGCTTCATGGTGAATACATGGTCAAAGAGATGGAAACGATGCTCATTTTATTGTAGATCATGGCATGTTTTCTCACACCATGGTTTTGAACATTCATTATGCAACATGTTCACTCATTCATGTCGTATGAACGCCCAATTCATCCATAACCATTCGAATGTTCCCTATGATGGCCTCAACATCTGGATCACAATTGATTCAGGAATTTCTGTGAGATATTTCTCTACAAAAATTCTACCATGAGGACCTTTTATTGACGATTAATTATATGTGAACACAAGTAGGTAACTTCTAAGAAATGCATATGAATGTGAGAAAATGATCATAATTAGGTTCATATGTGTACTTAAATATCTACTTAATCAAGCGAGAATAAAAAACAAAGCTCACACATATAATTTGACACCCATGTGTTAATAGACTTCACTAGACTCTTATGCCTACCTCTATGGATCTACTTGGAATATAAATCACTTTATTATCCGTCCTTTAGTAGGGGTGAAACCTTCTCACAAAATGTGGCACATGCTCCATATAAAGTGGAAATCCTAGAGAAAAATTCTCTTGTTCAAAGAGAATTTAAGGCTCTCACATAAGTGACATTTCTTTAGACATCAAAAGGACCACATTCCTTTCAATGAAAATCTCTCTCTCTCTCCAAGGCTCCTAAAGGAGAATCTTCCACAATGATTACATAAGGAATTTATATATTTTCACTCTCTCCATAATCCAAGGAGACAAGATCCACGGATTTAGGATCTAATGACAACTCATGGAAAAAAATGAGAAAGCTTCTCAACCAACCTTAACTTCCCCTTGAGACTAGGAAACCACTTGTGCTAAAATGAGGAAGAATCCCAAACCAACTCATGAGACTCCCAACTTCCACTTAAAATTAGGAAACTAATTTGTGAGGTGGATTTTCATACAAAAATAATTTCCCCTTAAAACTGGGAAACTAATTGTGAGGTGTATTCTCACACTTAATTTTAATTTCCTTTATACAAATTAAATGAAAAATACATGAGCACATTCTGCTCAAAAAATATTAATCATTTTTACAATATGAAACATTAAATACTCCTTTAAAACTTTGTCACCTATCATCAATCATCACTTTAATGATGTTCTCCATGGTGTGAAAATCAATGAATCCTAGTGTGGAGATCCTCCTAGATCACACCTCCTCCCCAAAAGAACTTTTGTTCCTTCAAAATTATAGAGAGAAAATATAACTTGAATCTCTACAACCAGCTCCTAGGACGAGTCTTACACTCCACGATGCACTTCCCCACTTCTCGATCTGCATAAAAAATGTCTTTGATAGGCCACACCCTTATTCTCCTTCACCTTTGTACTTCAGAATGAGAATTTCAATTCCAACATTTGCATCAATGAAAATTCATAGTCAATTCATGGATCTTCACAAAAAATGTCTCTGAAAGGCCACACCCTTCTTCTTCTTCACCTTTGTACTTCAGAATGAGGATGTCGATGCCAACACTTGCATCAATGCAAATCTATAGTTGATAATACATTAACACAAATTTTCAATTTTCAAAGAAATACCATACTTTACAAGAGTTTATAAAACACCCATGGACAAGTTTACAATGGTTTCCAAAATAGGCCTAGGAAAAACAATTCCTCTCACTCAATAGTGGCTACAAGACCCATTATAATATTACCAACAAGGCTTAGTAAAAAAAACTTCCTCTCACTCTCATCGAGAAGCTACAAAATCATTTACAATGTTTCATGGCAACTTCTAATTTCAAGCCAAATGGAAATTAAATCAAATTTTAAGGAAACATTATATGCACATTATGGTAAATATCCCAAAATGTGCACTAGTGGTAAACTCTATGGTTTTTAAACCCTCCATTACAAACATGTGCAACATAATAAATAACAAAAATCCTATCATCATCACATGTGTCTCACAATTATGAGATTTTTGGCTGTAAACATGACTACTTTTTGTCAAAGTGTCAAAATGGCCTCTTACCGCACCATATTGATTTGCATGTAAGGCTCAAACAATCATTTTCCTGCAATAATTCAAATCTCGATGCCTTTCTACAACACTCAAATATCACATGAAATTGCAACATACATTCATCCTTTTTCAATTTCCAAAAAGAGGTTGTTAAGGTCCTAACTCACACATAGGTAGATCAATGTATTCGGATGTAATAAAGGTCAATATTAATAAGGCCTTTCATTAAAATAGAATAAGGCAGATGTAAGAAGACCTAATAGAAGCTTCCGCTTCTAGAAGGATATTCCTCTAGATGCTTCTCTTAATAGACATATTTAGTATAAATAAGGGTCGAGGGTATGAGAACCATAGCTTGGAGATTATTGTAACAAAGTGTTGCTCGATTGGAGGTTGCCCCCTCGAAGAGGTCAATGAACATTTCTTTCTAAATCAAAGTGCTATTTATATTGCTATTGTTATATCTTATTTGTGTATTGTGAAAATTATGCTGGATATTTTACTGTTATTCTTCCATTTCTAGCATTTTATTTCAGTTCTTCATATTTTATATATCTGGTATCTTGCAAGTGGTATCAGAGCACTTTCCTTGGCATAAATTGTGGGTATTTTTTTTTCAGGGTAGAGACGTATTCCGACATCTTTAAGCCATAGAGATCTATCATTACGCGCATAAACCCGCGGTTGATGGATTCATACACGTAGGAAATACAAGTGGTTCTTAAGTGCACATCTGTTGGCCACCCTTGTAACCCCTGTTGGTACCCCTTTGAGTGGTAGCGCATTAGACAACACCTGTGTACGGATCGACCTAGATTTCCTGAAGCCCTCTTTAGATAAACCTATCGGCCGCCGGACTGCTATAGTGTCACCGAGAACAACACTCGGGAAGATACTCTTTAGTACCTTGGTAGTCAGGTAGTATGACTAAGGGTACGGTCTATCCTCCTTAGTTAGTGCCCTGAGATATTGGGCTGAGTACTACTGTTGGACCTCACATGTATATCAGAGAGCTATAGCATAGGGCAAACCCTTATCTGTAGAACCCTTGAATACCTAACCCTTGGGGAACATAAACATAAACATAAACAAATTAAACCGGCAAGATCTATTGCCGCGCATCTGTGTTTGGGTTGCTCAGTAAATACACATTTCTCTCTGGTTCAGAATTTAGGGATTTCAACACTAAAACATTCTTTAGACCAAAGTATAACCCCGCAGCAGTAAAAAAAAAAAAGTCTGGAAATTTTTTCACCATTATTTGAGACCTATTCCATTAGATTCATCTCTTCTCCCTTATCACATTCATCCATATCAATTTTCTGCAAAAATTTCTGACCCCGCCCGCTTCCTTTTCAGTTCACCCATCCTCATGGCCCATACCTATAGCCAAGAACTAGAGTCTCGCTTCAACACCTTGCAATCTAGTTTCCTTGAGACCCAACAAGAAGTGCAACAACTCAGTGCTAATATTGCCTCCCGTGATGCATCCATAAATGCATCCATAAATGTAGCCGTGTAGTCCGCAATGGCGGAAGTCAAACACGAACTGACCACCCAGCTTGAATCTGTCTTTGCATCAGTCTGCACCAAAATCAGGATCCCTACCGATGACTCTTTTCCTGATGCACATAAAAAGACTGAAGGTGAAACTTCTTCCCATTCCTTTCAACCCCATCACTTTCAACGGGACATACACCTTCCGCGGGTGGATGTAACCAAATTTGATGACTCAGACCCCACTAGATGGGTCACCCAAATGGAACATTATTTCTCTCTCTACAACATTACAGATGAGTTGGCCAAAATCCGGTATGGTGTTCTCCATCTAGATCAAGAACGCTGGCAATGGTGGCAATGGAGAAAAACTTCCTGTCAAGGGTATATTGCTTGGACCCAATTTGTGGCTGAGCTTTATGAACGCCTTGACACTGACACCAACCATTTGGGTCGTTTGACAAAATTGAAGCAATCAGGAAGAGTAGAAGACTTCATAGCTGCATTTGAGCGACTGGCTTTTTGAACAGAGGGCATGACTGATGCTTTATTTCGAGAGTGTTTTATCAGTGGCCTCAAGGAGGAGATTCGGGCCCATGTCCTCATGGCTCGACCTACGACTTGGGTGGAGGATACCAAAAAAGATAAAGAAGCACAAAAAATTGTTTCCTCTCAAAACCGTACGCCTTCCTTTATCCCTCGCCCTAAACCAGTAAACACCACTACTCCCCCCGCCCCATTAAAAATACAAAAATTGACTAGGACTGAAATGGATGAACACCAACTCAAAGGCCTTTGTTATAATTGTGATGACAAATATTTCCCAGGCCACAAATGTAAGGAACAAAAATTATGGTCATCTCTGAGGATACTCCCCTTGTGCCCAAGTCACCAGAAATCACTGACATAAACCCTACCTCCGACCCTCCCGAAGTGGAACCGATCATTTCCCTCAATGCTCTCACCGACTTCTCTGCCCCCCAAAACCTCAAGTTAATCAGTTACATAAAGCACCGAAAGGTCATCTTTCTGGTTGATAGTGGCAGCACCCACAATTTTATTCATCGCCGCATTGCCCAAGAAACCCATTGCTACATCCATGCTATCAACAATTTCCAAATCATGATTGCCAATGGTGGTTCTATGAAATGTGGTGGGTGATGTGAAAATGTGTCTCCAAATCGGTGACTACCACCTAAAATCCCATATGTTTGCTATTGACATGGGTGGTTGCGACATTTTGTTGGGTGCAGACTGGCTAAGGACTTTGGGTCCCATTCTCATGGATTTTCAGAACTTAACCATGCAATTCGACCAAGAAGGCCACCAATATAAATTTCAAGGAATCATTGTTGGTTCACCTGAGGTCATCAGTTCTCATCGCATGGAAAAACTGCTCAAAAAAGGTCATTCTGGTGTCATTGCCCAACTCCACGCCATACAAGCCACAGAAACCCCACCAGGGCCCTAAGACCTCCAAGCCCTCCTTTCTAAACATCAAACGATATTTTCTACTCCCCAAGGACTCCCTCCTTCCCGCAGTTTCCATGATCATTCCATTCCCCTTGTCCCAGGAAGCCTTCCCCCCAATATACGTCCATATCGCCACCCCTTTGCACAAAAAAATGAAATTGAAAAAATGGTTCAGGAACTCCTTATTGCCGGCATCATCCGTCCTAGTACAAGCCCTTACTCCTCTCTGGTCGTCATGGTACTAAAGAAAGAAGGTTATTGGAGAATGTGTCCTGGATTCCGTGCTCTCAACAATCTAACCATCAAAGACAAATTTCCCATTCCTTTCATTAATGATCTCCTGGATGAATTGAGTGGCGCCCAATTCTTTACCAAACTTGATCTTCGCTCGGGCTATCACCAGATACGTATGAAAGAGGCCAACATTCCCAAGACTGCCTTTCACTCTAATGAGGGCCAC
>JASDQU010585320.1:95056-105075 GCA_032191745.1 Picea mariana
TAATACTAACCCCATATGCAGTTAGATTATGCTTTCTTTTATGATTTTACAGTTAAAGTTTAAAACAGATTTTTAATTAGATAGAATAGAGTTTTTAATTTGGGTTTTCTTTTGACAAGGATTGATGGATGGATAGATTTGATTCTAGTTTTTAATCATAGTTTGCTTATCCTATTTCTTTTTATAGAACTTGTTTAATTAGTTGTTGGTTAATGTAATTGTTAGATTACTTTTTAATATCATGTTTTTAATTTTTGTTTTAGTCATTTCTTTATTACAGTTTGAATGGTTAGAATAGACATAGCATAGTTTTATTCTACGCAATTTTCTTTCCTAGAATTAAAATGCAATTAAATTTCTTAGTTAATGGTTGAATCTAGATTGCTTACATAGTGTAGAAGTAGAATGATGATCTCATTATATTGTTGATGGTTTATACATGAATATGCAGGGTATCTAACATTATTATTATCATGGCTAAATTCTCCTTGGATTGTTTAATCCATACCTTTCATTTTTCCATTGAGATTAGTGTTGAGCTTATACCATTGGAATTGTCCTTCGTTTTCAAGTGCCATCGAGATATCATCCATCACCACCGAAGGCATTCACACAACCACCAACATTACATTTGAGTGTTTCATAGATTAAAGATAGTTTCTTGATTTTGTAGCTTAGAAGAGATAGTTTCTTGTTTTCGTAGATTAAGATAGAAGTTTTATTGTTGCTACAGGTTAGATAGAATTTTCTTCGATAAATTAGATAGTAGTTTGCTCATTATGGATTAGGCATTTAATGGTAGTCCCTCTTGCTTTCAATAAAATAGACTTCCTTTCATGCATTGCATTGAGCATTTAGATTTCCTTTCATGCATTAGAAATAGTTTTGCATTAGGCATTTAGTCCACTTGCCTCTTAGGTTAGATAGTTGTTCAATGAGGAGCTTTTGCTTGTAATAGTTAGTTGTCTTTTCTTACTCATCTATTTGTTTTAGTAGGTTAGATAGTTGCCTTTGCTTTCTTGTTTATTTGATTTAATAGGTTAGATAATTGTTTTTTCTTACTTGTCTATTTTGTTTAATAGGTTAGATAGGTGTCTTTGCTTACTTGTTTATTTACTTTCTTTCATAGGATAGTTGCTCATTGAATGTAGGTTGGCAAGTTAAAATAGTTGTATTTTTCATTTACTTATTATTCTTAGTAGTTTTCTTTTTCTTATTGTTGAATTAGTTTTCTTTACACAGGGTTTTTATTTTCTTTCCTAGGACTATCCATCGACCCTTGGCCCAAAAAGTACTTAGGTCACCTATTTTCAAGTTGCTTAGTAGGATTTGCTCATTAGATAGGTTTTCCTAAGTAGATTAGCCTTGTATAGTTGCCTTCATTAGTTAGACTATACTCCTACCAGCCCTTCTAACTTTGGCATATATTATGCTACAACTCTAAGTTTACTTACCCCGGGTTGACAATTAATTGAGGGTTTTTACTATGTTTGTAGAGCATATATAACACCCATCAATCATCAATGTTAGGATCTGATCCTAACCCCTCTTCGTGGGTCATTAGTTAGTAGGATATGATTTCTATGTAATAAAGTGTTAGAACACGTATAATTTTGATCTTTTGAACTTTATATTTTGCATCTTAGAAATACAAATTTTACCCAAAAAAGTAAAAAACTTAGAAAGTGGCCTTTTAAAATTAAAATAAATCCATTGGTTGTTATTTATAAATAAGGTGCTTACAATGTCTAACGTCAATGAGTTACTCTAATTTGATTGAACGGTCCTAACAATCCTCGAAGTTTAGAAGCTACCTAAGTTTTAAAATGAAGTCTTTACCGGTTGCTTCGTAGCTTCGCGCTTCAGGTAGTCCAGCAAACCTAAACAACAAAAACCCTGAAACTATGAAGTCTTGAAGATAGCCACTCTTGATAATTCCTAAATGACTTATGAACATGAGTCATAGGACACATGTCCTTTAAAAATCTTTTCTTGGGTTGACACGTGGCACTTATTTTTTATATTTACGTCAAATGATTCGCACGTTTTCAAGTGACATGTTGCACCTCTCTTTTCTTGACACATCATCAGGGATGACATCATCTTTTCCATGTCACTCCAAGAGATTTCTCTTCGGGAGTTTTTGATTTCACAATCCCTGGAGTATCAAAGTGTCGAAGTAAAGTGATTACAAAATGTAAAAGGGGGTTTCAAAGAGTTAATGAAGTAGTTAACGACTTTAAATAGTCATGATTAAGTGTTAATTAATCACTTCGTAGTTTCCGGCTTTGGAAAATTTCCCTTGTGTTATTTCAAAAACTTCTGAATTTCGAACTTTCGAATTACTTAAAGTTAATACAATGTTTTAAAACATTATTAATTAAGACATAAAAGTGATTACTTAGAGATTAACTCCTCCACAAATTCGAAATTCGGGAGATTTCCATCCAGTCACATACAAAACTTTCGAACGTGAACCTTCGAAGTATTAATGACATTTATGATTGATTAAAGGTTAATGATTTCAAATAAAGATTGTGAATCACCAGGAAATAAATTCCATTAACTTTTTAATAAATTCTTCATTAGTAGAGCTATAAGAAGATCGATAGACTTTTTGAATAAAGCACTTTGAATTTCAAAATCATTTTTACCATTTGCAATTAGCATTTTTTTATTCATTGTAGAGGTTACAAACTTCTCTTGTTATAGGTAGGATAATTCCATTTCCTTAAGAATTATGGTGCCATGAAAAGATGAAAAGAATCTTGATGCATTAGGTGATGATTCAAATCCAAAAGTAGATGTTCTATCAGACACAACTCCGTGAGTTACATACACCATTAAAACTTGGAAGCAGGTTTTCGATATCTTAGGGCATGAGATTATTAATTGTCTAAATGACTCTGCTGAAGAATACGGTGAGTCCTTTACAGCTCAGATTATATCGGTAGCACAGTCAAAACTCCATAAGATTTTTTCACGATCGAGAATCATAACCTAAAATGATATGATAATTTGGGCTTTGGAACATGTCGACATCCAAACCAGGAGTGTCATCAGCCACCAGTGGACCGTCGTCATATCTTTCCAACTGGAGAATCTACAAGTAATGTATAAGCTTTACCCTACCCCTAAATACACTTACAATGCCACATTTCTTCTAGATTTTGAGAGAAGAGAATGCACTCAATACGGTAGAAATGGTCATGATATAGTCAAGACCTAGTGGTGACATACAAAAAAATTCAGAGCCAACGCTCATGGTATGTATGCAACGATGTCTTTAGATGCTCATATGTTGTATATAGCCATGATGATCTGTCGTCTATTTGAGAAGAAGAACTCTAAACATTTCTCAGTTGAGTGGGTAGCCATCATGAATGAAGTAGTCGAGGTTTATACCTTCAATTGGGATAAAATGCTATCTGATAATTTGACCAAGGAAATTATTGAGTATCAATTGGAAAAATCAAAAGGGAAACTGGCTCCTTTTTACATGTCATCATATATTATAGATGTCATTTTTTTCATGACCCCTTTCCCCCTAATGAACTAGATTTGGACCCCAACCAGTTCCGAGCCAATACATTTTTACCACTGCAAATTTAGGGAGGAAAATGCCAAATATTTATTTTACGAAATATGTCACAACATTGTGGTACCTGTTCACATAGCTATCTATGGTCACCCGTCACCCAGGAGTTCATAAAATATCATAGGAAGCTTAGGCACACTTGCAGACTGGTTCATTGAGGAGAATTTCTCCTATATCAGAGTATTTGGTTGTTCCATTCCTCCTCATGCCATTCCATAGTTTTTACCCGACAGGCTGGTGTGCAGAGAAGTGGCATACTGGATAGTAGTAGGAGGTATCATCAAGGATTTGAAAGCAGCTCAGAAAAAGGTTTGGCAAACTTTTCCCATTCAAGTTGGTATGCTCACATTATTAGATTTTGGTCATTCTAAAGTCAAAGTCGCATCCCTGGAAGATGTCAAATTAGTTGACATTGAATTCAAGAAGCATGATCCACATAAGATAGTGGAAAATCATTTGGCTCAATTTAGAATGAAGCGATACATCCATGAAAATTCTCCTTATGACGAGATGTTCAGGGGAGTTAGATCTTATGAGGAATTTCAAAGAATATTCCAAAATCTGCCTCCTTGATTTGAAAAGATCTTTTAAAGACTATGGTTGAGTTTTAAAACATGAGTTCATTAACCATTTAAGAAATTAATGAAAGAGGAAGAATTAAATATTTAACATGGCATCCATAATAAGATATACATATCTAGAAATAAGCACAAGAATCAACAAAACATAACAAAAAAAATTGTTAACGGAGTTCGGAAATATCACCTACGTCTCCAGGCCTTTGTCTTAGTGGGTGAGGCTTTCTTATTTCTCTTCAAAGCTTCAAAACTACATCATAAAAGTACCAAATGTATTACAAAATGATATTGTTGTGTTCTTCTAGATCTCAAGAACCCAACACAACTGACGACACTGAAAATGGATGAACGAAGATCCCAGAAATGGCCTGCAAAGTTGCTCTCCTGAATGGATTCCCTGCATAAAAATGGCTTTGGATTTACAACTATTCAACATTTCTCATGTTCTGAACCTATCCAAGGCTTCCCATAACCTTTGGTTTATATATATTTCAAGTTGGCAACATCCTCCCAACTTCCTCCCAAGATATGGCCTCAAAAAGGGATCTAGATCCTCCAAAAATGGCCAAAATCCCCCCAAACAGACTTAGAAATCAATAAAAATGTTATTGTATGGTTGAAAACACACAAATGGGAAAAATTTAGGTGCAACCCCCTAAATTTCGGGCCCCTAGTCACATGCGAGACTCCATGTGGCCAAGAGCTATGCGCTGGCCCCTTAATCGCCGACCCATGGTCATTTGGCTTGGCCATATGGTCACCACCTTAGTCTCCATGTGCTCGCATGACAACTCGGCCCCTATTCATAGCCCCCTGGTCACACACCTTGGTCGACAGGCTAGCCTGGTCGACCGGGCACTATCCCCACAAATCTGCGTCACGATATAGAATCTGGTCCATATGGTAAGGTTACATGCTATGTGCATCAGGGATGGATGTATCGCATGCCAAGGTTAACAAGTATGGACATATGGTAAGTCATATGGTTGTGCGCTAGGGGCTGGGGCCTAGCCCCGACCCTTTTCTTCGTGGACTGAACACAAAGGTAAGTTTAAATATTTCATTTACACTATAGTTATTAAGAACTACCATGGGCGGGATGGTAGCCCAACCCTGCCAAACCTCTCCACCCAGACCGGAGCTCATGGGTTCGACTCCTGTGGAATCCATAAAACTTTTTCTATAACAAACAACAGAGGGTTGCCATGTGGCAGCCCACGACTTGGCCACGTGGCACCATACCATTAGCCCAACATATGCCATGTGTCAAAATATGACTCATCCACCTGTCAACCATCAACTGCCTAGTCAGTATGCCAATGCACCTGCCACATCATTGTATGACCGTATGTCCTATATGTTCAGCTGCCACAACAGCACTGTACGGACTGCACAGACATCAAATTTTTTGCATGTTTGGCAAAAAGAACAAAACGCGATATCTTTCACATATGGTGTCTGTTTGAGCCCGTTCAAGTTGCATTGGGTTTGTAATGATGAGGCCTACACACACATACGATTTGAAGCGATTCTAAGGACTTTTATTTTTAGGTCTTCCTAGACCTATTTTGGTTCATGGATCCATTTTGGATCACACCTCCCCACTAAGACCTTTTGGTCCTCTAAAAGGATATTAACCAGTCATCAAGTGGAAGATAGGCCACCCCACTTATTCTTTGTCTTTTAACTTTGTCTTGTGTATCTGTCTCATCAAGATCAATTGTAAAACAACCATGATAATTGACAGCATATTGTTAGCCACTTGTACTCTGTCACATCTTACTGAAGTCACTACCATCCATGTTGAAAACATTAGCAATGATAACATAAAAAATATGATTGCAAATGAGCTAATATGTTTTTAATATTTGCATGACATTAGCTTATCTTGAAGCAAAGTATGATTGAACTTCCATTCTACAATCATCTCATGTTCTTGCTTAAGATCAATTGCTTGAATTGGGACAATTTAAGGTGTGCTTCTTGCATAAGATGCCTTCCTTAACTGTTCCATAGTTTGAAGAGATTGATTTTGTTTTATGTGATGAGCATGTACAACATATTCCTTGCCTTCTTTGATTAAGTGATATTGATTATGTTCCCTGTAAAAGATTGCTTTGCGATCATACAAATAAGGACTACCTAAGACCATTCCACATTCATTGAGTGACACCACATCACATGTTACCTCATCCACAAACTTAGATGAAATTGCAAACTTTAATGTGGATTGCTTTGTTATGTGCAATTTATGATTGTTTCTTATCCATTTAAGTGAGTAAGGTGTATGATGCATCTGAGTGTTTAATCCCAGTTGTTTAACCACTTCCTCTGAAATCAAGTTAGATTGAAATCCACTATATATCAATGTTTCAACCTTAGTATGTTTCATTATGACCCTTATGAGAAACAATTTACTTCTAGAATCATATCCATCACCAATTTTACCTGTCAAACCAACCACTGTGATTTTAGATTCATCACCCGAATCTGATCCCAGGTCTCTTGGTCGTGTTGTTGCTGCAGTTGTTTGCCTCCCTTTCCTGTCTTTGAACAATTTTGGTCTCTTCTCAGGATGCAATTGCCAGCAATGGTCATCATAATTCCCTTCTTTATTACAATGCTTGCAAGAGATCTTCTCTTCCTTTCTTTCCGTTGAATTTTTTTTCTTTCCATTCCACTTCCTTTTGTCCTCTTTTCTCAAATACAATTCCCCTAATACACCAAATCATGTTTTCCCTGCCTCAATGTACATTGCTTGAACATAAACCTCATCAATATCAGTAGGTCTAAACATAAATACAGTGTTACGAATGTGTGCAGTTAAACCTCCTATATACTTCATTAGAGTTTCTTGGGTATGTAATGGAATGTCTAACATTAATGCCATCTTATGAAATTCATCTGTGTATTTTTGCACTGTTTGTACCTTTATTAGTTTAAGACCTTTCCATTCTATTAGCACTAGAAGTCATCTTCAGATTGCATAGAAGGTAAGCCTAGTACCCATCAGTTTATGTAAGTGTAATTGAGTTTTAAGAGGTCAAATGGAGAAGACTCAATGATAATAATGTTCAAACTCAGAAAACTAGACAAGCATGCACAAACAATTGAGGTCTAGAATCAACTTCAGTCAACAAGTTGGAGTAAGGGTGAATAGAGGGAAGACTTTGGTGAGGAGAGTGTAGAGGTCTGTCATGGACATCAGGTCTTCTAGCATCCTAAGGAGGAAATCTTAAACACAATATCCTCTTGAATTTTCAAAAATAACTGAGAGAAATTATAACAACACTATAATCAAACATTCATCATAATACAGTTACAACGATTCATGTGAATCAGTCATCCATGAACTCTCTCAGTATCAGAGGAAAATAAGATGGGGTAAGAAAGCTGACTTAGATTAATCAATAAGTCTCAAGTCAAGTACATAACCAGAGAACCAGTGTTCTTCATCAAAATATTACAATAGCAGGGAGCCTAGCTCAACCATTCGACCTTAACAAAATACTAAAACTGCCTATATATACTCAAAAATGTTGCAACCACCAGGAATGTGATCAGACCACTGCATTAACATTTGCAGTCAGTGCCTGCTCTGTCATATTGTGCATGCCTCCTCCTATCAAATGCGATCCAAGCGCAGTTATGTGCTTTACAAGAAAAATTTTCCATAAGGAAGCTTCAGATTGATAGTCTACATTCACGACTACTCTTTGCATGTTTTCCATTTATGGGGTGAGACGAGGTCTCAACTTTCGCCCCCATATTCAATAACTACCTTCATCGGGATCAGGACAAGGCTTGACACTCATGAATGCCCAGATGGTGCCCACAACTTCTGAGAGTCAATCTCGATGTCTCGAGGCCATGATGATCATTTTCTATGACCAATATGGGCACTTCCGACCTTTGGCGCAACTCCTTTTCATCGCTCCATCATGCATGTGACCTCGGGTCATAACTTGGCACTTATATCCAAAGGCACTTCAGGATTTCGTCTTTCTGGACTCTTCACTCCACTTGATTTTAAATATTTCTATGCCCAAACTTGCGAAATAGCCTTATTCAGATCAACGATCGGACTTGCTTTGAATTGGATGGTCACGATTTCTTCCTCGAAAACCATAGTTGTCAGCCACCCAATGCTAAAACCTTCGATTTGTGAAACTGTGAATCCTTGGATTTGGTGCCACGTGTCCCTCTGAATCAAACGACTCCTATTGATTTTGGGTTTGGGGAGTTCGGACCTTTGACGAACAACTTTAACAACATTTCCAACTCCCGATTCCCATGATTATTTTCCACCATTGATCTCTCCTAATGAGACCTACGACCCAGATTAAATCTTTTCTCAACCTTTTGACTTGGTCTTTGAAAAGGAGAGAGACGGGGAAAAATTACAGTCTTAGGTAGAAACCACAAACTCACATGACTCTGACAAGTTCATGTGATAACATTTGGCTCCACAGGGGATGGCATTCTCCTTGCGAGCTGCCAAGAATAAGTAGTTCCAGTTCCTTAGCTGTTGGGATATGGATTCATGCTAAAAAAACGTCCTATTGAGGATTACAGACCAATAATTACTCTAAACAAAAGAAAATAAATGGGCTCCAGAAGGAGCTTATTTATGTACACTCCTAGTCTAATGATTTTTTTTACATAGTGCTAGGTGAAAATGAAATTCCACCATAGCCATTCAAGTAACTTCTTAACTGGAAGCTCTTTTACTTTGTCAGTGATCGATAGTAGATGATGAAACTGTGACAGCATAATGATCACATCCTTCAACATTCCTCCTAATGTTAATGTCAAGATAAAGCTGGGAGGATCCAAAACACGAAGGAAATCAAAATCCATGTACTCCCTTATAGGTTCTGGGAAGGATATAAACTGCACCTTTGGCTCTTCCTCTTCTTCTTCATGGCTCTCCCAAGGATCAGAGTCATAATCATCATACACAGGAACCATGGGAAAGCTCTTCTCTTTGTATTCTGCAGGCCCAGGATGGCTGATTTCCAAACAATGTTTTCATTAATGTATAACAGAAAAGGATTTGTTGCATGCTCTTGGAAATCCTTCATATCCATATCAAAATCTGATTCATAGTTGTCATGCACAGGCTGGATGCTCCTGGAGTCATCAAAATATGATGCAGAGATCTGTTGCTCTTCATCTGAAAACACGACTATTTATTCATTTAAATATGAGACAATAGGTGCATTAGGGGCAGAATATGCTGCCTCTATGGATATGAAATCCTCAACCTCACCATCATAAGCAGGGCTTCCAAGAACATTTTCTCCTAGGACTAGAAAATCCTCTGCGCTTTCTTCAAAAGAGCAGCAAACACGATCTGCCTTCAATTTATCTATCCTTGAAGAAATTGATCTCGCCAGCCACACCAACTTGGACAGGGCATCTTCTTCCTCCTCGCAACGTTCATCCTCACAGCTTTCATCCTCATAGCTTTCATCATCACAACTTTCATTCTCACAGTTTTCATTTGAAACAGTCATACCTTGAACACAGTCTTTATAATCTTCACAACAATTATGACAAATTAACTTAGAAGAATAAATATTTTGACAATGCCTATTGAAAGCTGCATGAAATTCTCCCAGGGAGGAGATGCTAGTAGGGGGTAAGGAGTGATACCATCCACAATCATCTCTTTCTAATGAGAACATGAACATATTTAATAATACATCATCATGATGTATCTCCCATTGATGCATGAGTTCATGAAACTCACAGAGATGCTCTACAAGGTTGTCCTCTTTATGTTGTCTAAATATGGGCAAAAAATCACCCCATTCATCCATAGTAGGAACAACATTAGG
>JASDQU010585320.1:112974-123454 GCA_032191745.1 Picea mariana
CTATCAACTATTGTCATATTTTTTGGATGCCTTGACACTGTACTTTAAGCCTTAGTACAGACTCAGGAACAACAGTACCTAGGTGTGCAAATTTCATGTGTAATAGAATGCCCCCTAAAGTGTGAGGTCAGAAGAGAGAATGATGGTCGAAACACTTGACAAATATTTAATGCAAGGGTGTGGACTCGGAGAACCTGGTAGAAGCTGCAAACAACCATCAAACAAATGTTATGACATGTTTCAAACCCAAGGTAGGCATACCTATGCTTGAGTGATAAAATACTTTCAAGGTATGGCCGCCATAAAAATACACTACGGATCCATAATCATACTAACTAAAGAGTATAGCCACCAAAGATACAATGTGGATCTATGCCACATTGGTTCCATCACCATGCAGCATTGGGATCATCATTGCTAGTGCGCATTTTCCTTGGGATTATCACCAGAGTGGTGCATTACTCATGCTTCCTTGATGTCCTCCTCATTTTACTCTGATTTAATCAGTTAACTGAGGACTGAGAGGCTAGTTGACTTAGACTAGGTGGTAGTTAACTCTCGTGACTATCGGTGTGTGTCCAGATCACTCTAGACCACCACTATGGTGCATTACATCATGCATTATGGTGCATTAGTTGAGTTATGCAACGTATATCACTTGTATTGTATCATTATTTCATTCAGTTAATACAATTAGTTGATTCTCTCTCTCTCGTTTCCATCTTTTCTCATTTTTCTGCAAACTATGTATGTCTGTTGGTAGCTAGATATTATCTGTGCAAGTTCATCCACATTTATAGAATTATAGTGCTACATGTGTGTATAATTTAATAGGAATGTGCACATTACGTCATAATTGAAACAAGCAACATAGTCTTAGCATACAAGTGATTATTCATTCAAGAATTTAAACACACCATAAAACAAATGTTTTACCATGGAAACCCAAATGGGAAAACCAAAATTGAATGGGGCTTAGTCTATTCATCTAGTCAATCACTCATACAATGCTCTCATGGATTTCTATGCCTCTTCCTCATTGGACAAAGGACCCTTTGGGAGTGAAAATCCCAGAGGAAATAGAGAGACTTGAGAATGATGGGAAGGCCAACAAGATGACCTTTCATTTCCCATTCCTCACTCTTCTCTCCTATTTTTATTTTCCTATTTCATTTATTTATTTATTTATATCTCTTTTGTCTCATACACTTTACATTTACAATGCTTGCATAACCTTCATAAATTACTAGTTTAATCTTGTAGGTACTCATTATGATGCCCATTCGTTGGTTTAGATCCATTTTGGATCACATTATAAGAAGTGTCATGTCCCCATAGTGTGTCTAGCCAAATCTTATGATCATGCACCTCTTGAGGGTGTACAACACTACAATGTTTCTCTCTTGGTTGCTTGGCAACACTAAGGTTACTTCGTCTAGACTATGCCTCTTCACCTAGAACATACCCATACTCTGTTCTAGAATACCGTTGAGTCACACTCCTACTCTAGTGCAACTCTTATATACTTAGAATTTTTTTAACAAATTAACACTTAGTCATATATAAGCATACATCCATGAAACGAAGAGAACACTTGAGAAACAAACAAGAGAAACACAAATATAATGCAGGCGACACAAATTGTGCCTAACACCTGACTAATTCTTTGTTATTGTGAAACAATTATAATATGAGCACTACTGGATTAGTTTACAACTAGGTAGAGTCACACAACTCGCCTCGCCTCACCAAGACACTCATACATAGATTCGTCACACTAAGAATATTTGTCGCAATTGTCTCCTTAATCTTTTGTGGTGCACCTTAGACATGCCCTCAACTGTAGACTTGTTGTCTCTTCTCTATTGCAAGGCTTCACACAGACCTAGGGTTTTTTCTCCTAGCATGCCTCCTCAGACTTGTGACAAGACTTCCCCCAAACTCAGCCAAAAAAGGTCACCCCAACTCTTCCCATAGAATCACCTCAAGGAAGCACAATTCCTTCCAAGTGGAGTGACTTGGCTCCTTAAGGGAGATCACACCTCTTCCTCTAATTCTGCCTAAGAATCATAGAGTTGATCTTACTTTCCTTGTCTTCAAATCTTCCTTCCTTGGTTGTGTGCCCTTGTTCTCTTATAGGGACTCCAAAGGTCACCATCGCAAACCATCGCATCCATTGGGGGTGTTTTTCCGCTTCACAGACCCATGTGTCCAAACGAATCGTTGCACCCCTTCATGGATTCGATCGCCTAAATGAATCGCCGTGCCCCTTCACGAACCCGGTCGCCCAAATGAACCCATGCTCTCATCAATCTTCATGCCCCTTGGAACTAGGGAACCCAACTTTGGTGCGCTCCTCATGTCAATGTGCCCTAATCTCTTGGTATCTTCATAATTGGGAAAGCCCCTTGGTGTGTTTGCATGGCCAAGGTTCCCACTTGCCCAACTAGTGCAACACTTGGGTGTCAGAGCAACCACAAGTTTTGTCTCCTTGAAGACTTGGGCGAGGGTCTCCACACCCATCTAGTCGAAGACCTTACATGAAGCATATTAAAATGCATTATAGTGCCCCATAAGCTAAGAAACATGTGTCATTGCATCACATAGACAAAATAAATGTATCAAGTAGTTGATGGTGTTATAGAGGCTAACCACATTCCTATATAATTATTTGCTTAATATAGAAGTGATAAACATCCACCACCTATCAAGGGGTAGGATGTCGTTATAATATGGGTCATGTGGCCACCCAACTCATCTTAACAATCATAAACTCTCATAAGTGCACCAACTACTTGTTCGAAGAATATACGTGTAATATAAAGGGTGTTGTCCAACTATTCTATGTTTTTTCCCTTTTCGTCGGAATCAGGGGACAAAAATCTTCATGAAATCACAATTTTTTGTTGTTTAAATTGCTTTTTTGAATTTAGAAATGGATTCAACTTACTAAAAAACCCCTGGGCACTCGAATTATACAGAAATAACCACTCCAATCTACACATTTAATAATTTCTCGCCAAATTTCAGGCAAATATCCCTGAAAAACAAAAACATAGAACAATTAGACTATGCAAATATAAAATAAAATTAATTTGATAGGCCACTCAAAATAAATTAAATGTTATAATAATAAATAAATAAAATAATAGTGTTTAAAAATAAGTTCAATAAACACATATACCCTAAAAGAGAATTAAAATAACATTAAATTAAATTTATATTAATTCATATTTACATAAATATTGATAAAATAAAATAGAAATCAAATTTGTGGACATGCAAACATTTGTTCCAATTTTTTAATTTTAAAATAATGTTTGAATTTTTATAAATTTAATCCTTCTTGTAAAATTAAAATAAATCTATATTTATTTAATACACATATTGAATTAATTAGTATTCATCCGAATTGTTGTTGAATCAATTAGGTTAACAATTTGTTGTTGAATACTAGTTGCTTTAGCACATTGTTTTTTAATTACTTTAAATTTTATTTATGAGAGTTAATTACTTGGTAAGTGGGGTAGTTTTTCACCTAAGTTTAAACATATTAATATAATATAATAATTTTAGTTGATAGCGGGTGATGTTATTTTCAAGTACATGTTACCTTATTATCGACCAACAACAATTATTGAAATACCACATACAATTCGGGTTTCACATGTTGAACAATGCAGCTTGGTTAAGGAAAAAAAACAATGTTCTACCGTACTCAAATTTTACTCTCAAACATTACCCATTTAAATTATCTTAAAAATATTATATGCCACTCGTTTAGATATCCCTTTGGGGAATATTACAATATATGCCACGACGCAATAAGGAACAAAGAAAGAACAATAAGACGAATTGGCGTGGCCCCTCCTTTCCATTTCCATGACTTCAAGGTTTGAATGCTCTTCGTTTTGTAAATATGTTGTTACTAGTTTTCCAAATGGAAAGCAATGGTGGGGTCCAAGCAATAAGTGGGATCCCAGTGCATATTGTTCCATTGTAGGATTTGTTATTGATGAATAGAATAGAAACGTATAATAATAAAAGAGGCAATGGTGTAAAAGAGAAAGGAACACTTAGTGTGGAATGATAGTATCCTTCATATAAGGAGGGAAATATCTCACCTGACAAGATAAACACCTTCATGGAGTTCATAAAAGATAAACACCAAAATAAACACCATCATGGAGTTCTTTTATGTAAACATAAAAAATATCACTGCAGAATCACAAGAAAACACCTTCATGGAGTTCATAAAAGATAAACACCATCATCACCTTCATGGAGTTCATAAAAGATAAACACCATCATGGAGTTCTTTTATGTAAACATAAAAAATATCACTGCAGAATCACAAGAGTCATATCTGGGAGCATGATAACATGCAATGCATACAAAAAGAAAGTATGGTCAACAAGTAACCATGTAACAAGCTAAACACCATCATGGAGTTCTTTTATGCAAACATAAAAAATATCACTGAAGAATCACAAGAGTCATATGTGGGAGCATGATAACATGGAATGCATACAAAAAGAAAGTATGGTCAACAAGTAACCATGGAAGACAAGACAAGAATACTGGGGAAGGAAGAAAATTGATCTAAGAAGCTAGAGCATGAAAGAAAGAAAGTATGGTCAACAAGTAACCGTGTAACAAGATAAACACGATGATGGAGTTCTTTTATGCAAACATAAAAAATATCACTGAAGAATCAGAAGAGTCACATGTGGGAGCATGATAACATGCAATGCATACAAAAAGAAAGTATGTTCAACAAGTAATCATGTAAGACAAGACAAGAATACTGGGGAAGGAAGAAAATTGATCTAAGAAGCTAGAGCATGAAAGAGAAACAGTATGAAGAGAGTACAAAGCTGTGAAAGAATGATACATTGTAAAAGCATGACAAGATTCACTAAACACAAAACACATCTAAACTATAATCATTACAATGCGAGAGCATAAGGTTGTGAAAGCATGATAAGGTTAGCTATCAATAAAAGATAGTCGTTGAACCATAAAAGTAAGAGAGATCTAGCTACTAAAAATATATAGTAGCTAAACTAAACAAAGTAAAAATCCAACTCTTTAATAAAATAGTTACACTATGCACCAAAAGCAAGAAGGTAAATGGTTTGATACCTACACTAACTTGTACATATCACAAAGAAACATGTGCAATACATAAATTTTCCATGGACACATTGTAACTAGTAGAATTCAGTTGCAAGACTACTGTAGATTTTAACCTTGTACAATATTTACTTTAAACAGATTTTCAGTAGAAGAACAGAAAAGATACAATGACAAATACAAACATTACACAGATATTTTTCCCTTGGAAACCCAAACCAGGAAAACCAACATATTCTATATTCATTCATAGTGATACATTGTTTACAATATAATATACATATAGGAGCCACTGGCATCCAAAACCCTAACCCAATGACTTGGATTAATCAACAACCCTAATTCCTTAAACGAAAATAGAAAACCATCGACAAAAAACCAAGTGCCGAAAAATCGCCCAACAATGGACATGAAAATCGATGAAACATGAAAAACGAGGCAAAAATACGACATGTTTCCTAAGAAAAAAGATTTCTCAGGGGCGCTGCCCCTAAACCCTCGCACGGGGGGATTTCGCCCCCCTGTATCCCCTCAAACCCCCCTGCATACCCGGTGAACAACAGACAACACTACTCTTGCAAAGAATATAACACATACCCAACATTCTCCCACTTATTGTTTTCTTTGCATACAGGGGGTTACAGGGTTACATAGTCAACAATCTAGGGAAGCAATGCCCATGGATCTTCTCCACTAAGAGAAATTCTCAGTGCTCACAGATTTTTTTAATGAATCTGCAACATTCTTCAAAGTGTCCACCTTCATCAACAACACTTTCTTTTCTTCAACCATGTCTCTCACAAAGTGATATTGAATATCAATATGCTTTGTCTTTGAATGAAAAGTCGGGTTCTTCACCCGAAAAGTTGCACTCTGACTGTCACAATCTATCCTTACAGCTTGATGTACCAACGCAATACCTGAACACAATCTGTGTAACCATACTGCTTCCTTACTTGCATGAGTGGTTGCCATGTATTTAGCTTCTGTAGTTGAAAGTGCCACTATAGCCTGTCTTTTGCTCATCCAACTTATTGCTCCTCCAAACAGGTTAAATACATACCCACTTGTAGATCTCCTATGATCCAGATTTCTAGCCCAGTCTGCATCCACAAAGCCACATATATCCAACATTATGTCCAATCATGATCTTCCTTGGTAGCACAATCCATAGCTAGCAGTGCCAGGAAAATACCTAAAAACCCTTTTTACTGTTGTCCAATGCTCCTTCTATGGTTTTCACATATACCTGCTCAAAACTCTCACTCCATGTAAAATTTCCAATCTAGTATAGACCAGTGCATACATCAAACTGCCAACTACACTCACATATGGAACATGAGACATGTCCTCCTCCTCTTCCTGTGTCTTGGGGCACTGGTCCACAAATAGCTTTACACCAACAGCGATAAGAACTTTGATTGGTTTACATTCCTGCATATTGAACTTCTGCAATATTGTCTTGACATATTTTCTTTGATTTAACCATAGTTTTCTCTTTTTCCGATCTCTTTTAATTTCCATGCCCAAAATGAAATTTGAAGCACCAAGATCCTTCATGTCAAATTTAGAGGATAACTAAGTTTTCACATCCTAAATAGTCTCCTTGTTGTTTGTTGTCAGAAACATGTCATCCACATACAAGACCAGATAAATCAAGCGATCACCAATTAATTTAAAATACACACAATGATCCTCTTTAAATTTTATACCACATCCTAGGTGATTGTTTTAAACCATACAGGGACTTTTTCATCTTGCATATCAACTCCTTCTTTCCCTTCACAACAAATCCTTCTGGCTGCTTCATATAGATTTCTTCTTCCGGATCCCCATGTAGGAATGTTGTCTTCACATCCATATGTTCTACTTCAAAATCAAATGCAGCAAAAGAAAATAGCATAAATCTTATAGAGTTTAACTTGGCAACATGAGAAAAAATCTCACCAAATCAATTCCCTCAACCTGGGAATAACCCTTTGCTACTAACCAAGATTTGTATTTCTCCACTTTTCCTTCTTCATTCAGCTTCTTTTTAAATACCCATTTGCTACCAATGGGATTTCTTCCATTCAGAAACTCCACTAGATCCCAAGCCTCATTCTTGTCCAATGTTGTCATTTCTTTGTCCATGGCCGTTTTCCAGAGATTTCTATCCTCTGAATGCATTGCTTCCCTGACAGTTCTAGGATCATCATCAGTAATAGACAAAGAAAAATTTGAACAGAAATCAGATGGAGTATATCTTTCCGGTAGCCTTCTTTCTCGAACCGATCTCCTCAATACTGGAGTATGAGGATCTTCTTCTTTAGATTCATGTTCTTTTGTAGAGTCTGATTCATCATCCTTTAAATCAAACTCTATTTTCTCTGGTTCTTCCTTACTTGGTAGGACTTCTTGTTTAACAACATCCTTCTTTTATCTAAATACCACATCTCGACTATACACTACCTTCTTAGTTTTTGGGTTCCAAAGCTTATAACTTTTGAGACCATCTTTATAACCAATAAAGATATACTTTTCAATATTCATATCTAGCTTATTCATGTTTTCCTTTGGAACATGAACATATGAATCACAGCCAAATACCTTGAGATGTGTGAGAGAAGGTTTCTTACCAGTTCATACCTCTTGTGGAGTCTTGTCATCCTGCGCTGATGAGGGTGATCTGTTGACTAGGTAACATGCAATACCCATTGCCTCTGCCCATAATTATTTCCCTAACCCGACACCACTGAGCATGCACCTTGTTTTTTCCATCAACATCATGTTCATTCTTTCTGCAACTCCATTCTATTGAGGTGTATATGGAGTATTCTTTTTCCTTTCTATACTACATTTCTTACAAAATTCTTCAAATTAATTCTCGCATAACTCTCCACCATTATCTGTCCTTAGCACCTTAATTCTTTTCTCTATTTGATTCTCAACAAGAGCCTTAAACTCTTTAAACCTGTCAAAGACTTCAAATTTCTTCTTGAGGAAATATATCCAAGTATTCCTCGAGAAGTCATCTATAAATGAGACATAGAACACATATTTTCCCATCAATAGAACACATAGAACACATAAATAGGTCCAAAAACATCACTGTGAACTAGTTGTAAAATTCTTTCTTCCCTCATTGCACCAGAGGAGAATCTTACTCGTTTTTGCTTCCCACATACACAATGTTCACATAAATCAAAATCCAGAAAGAAGTTAGACATACCTTCAACCATACCTTTACCGTGTAGTAGTCAAAGACTCCTTCTCTCCGATATGCCCCAATATTTGATGCCACAACATAACCTTTTCTCCAGAAACTGTAGGAGTTCTTTCTTCTTCAACTCCAATATCAAGAACAACGGAACTATTACACCAATCACTAATAGTGTTTCCTTCCAGCTTATACAGAATTCCAAACTGAACTCCCTTCAACAACATCATTGCTCCTCGAACCATCCTGCAAGTTTCCTTTTCAAATATTTTTTTTACCCCTGCATCGTCCATTTTTCTTACAAAAATCAAATTTTTGGCCAATCCTGGGATGTGCAGAACACCAGGTAGTGTTTTAATCCTTCCATCTATGAGCCTCAACTTGAATATTCCTTGACCTATGATTCTGGTTGTCGATTCATCACCTAGGAAAACATTACCTCCATCATACCTTTCATATTCACAGAAACACTCCCTGTGGGGAGTCATATGAAAGGATGCACCTGAGTCAACCAAATTTACCTCATGATCTGCATGTGTACTTGAATAAGCCAAGTACACATCCCCTCCTTCTTCCTTGGAGGTATTTTCTTTTGTATAAGGATATTCTTCAAATCCCTTCTTTTTCTCAACTTTGGATCTACATTGCTTCTTGTAGTGCCCTTCTTTTCCACATCTCCAACATACCTTTACAAACTTTCCGAGAGATTTAGATCTACCCTTAGACTTAGATATCCCAGTTGAGAACTTAGATCTATTTCTTTCCTGGGAGCATCCTCTTGTAAATAATGTGTTTTTGTTCTATCCTTCCATGTTCTTCCATCTTATCTCCTCCAATAACAAGGATGAGACCACTTCATCAAAATTCAAGGAAGTTGTATTACTACCTATGGCCACAACCAAACTATCCCACGATTTTGGTAAAGAACATAGTAAACTAATACACTTATCTACATTTGAAATTTTCATCTCAACAGATACTAATTGACTTACCAAAGTATTGAAGGCGTTCAGATGATCTACCATCGAGTCTCCATCTCTCATCCTCAGGTTATACAAATTATTTCTAAGGAATAGTTTATTTACTAGGGGCTTATACTGATACAAATTCCCCAACTTATCCCATAAATCCTTGGTTGTAGCTTCCTCTGACACATTCAGTAATATTGAATCTAAGATACACAGTCAGATTGTTCTCTTCTCCTTCGGATCCAACTTTTTCCAGTCATCTATTGAATTTCCTATAGGTGCAGTACCTGGATCCACAACGATCCAATGATCTATGTCCACCAACAAATCTTCCATCTTGAGCTTCCACAACTCAAAACTTTTCCCATTAAACTTCTCGATCTCCATTTTTGAATTGCTCGCCATTTATTTTCACCTGAAAAATCAATACCACATATCCCCCACTGTAACAAGGCTTATCACAGTCCCAAGCCAAACCCTTGACAACAAAGGCATCCCCTTGAAGCCAACAAAGCTCTGATACCAAAGGTATATTTTAACCTTGTACAATATTTACTGCAAACATATTTTCAGTAGAAGAACATAAAAGATACAATGGAAAATACAAACATTACACAGAGATTTTTCCCGTGGAAACCCAAACCGGAAAAACAATGTATTCTATATTCATTCATTGTGATACATTGTTTACAATACAATATACATATAGGAGCCAGCGGCATCCAAAACCCTAACCCAATGACTTGGATTAGTCAACAACCCTAATTCTTTAACCAAAAATAGAAAACCATCAGCACAAAACCATGTTTCGAAAAATCACCCAACAATGAACATGAAAATTGAGGCAACATGAAAAACCAACCCAGAATCTCACAAACTTTTGTCTTGTCTAGCAGGCCCAATTAGGCATGCAAGTGTTGTTGTTTTTCTCACGCAAGTGACAAAACCAACATAATAGATTGGCGACCATACTGGGGATCAAACCCAGAATCTCTAATTCTACATTAGACATGTTCACATTATTAACTAGGCCTTATTTATTAATATTGGTCTTTATTATATGGAAAATATATTATTCTACCTACATGAGGGGTTAGGGAATTTAGGTCCCTAACATTCCCCCCACCCTTGAAAAAGAGCCTTGTCCTCAAGGATTGAGATGATGAAATTGTTGCAT
>JASDQU010585321.1:3757-14864 GCA_032191745.1 Picea mariana
ACATCAATAAAAAAAAACATACTAACCTTGCAAGTTCAAAATCCGAGCTATGTGGTTCGAGAATTGGATTTGTTCAATCAGTGGGTGATGGAAAAAATAAACAGATCAAACAAAATCCAAGAACAGTGTCGCAACTATAGCAATTGTGTCGCAAAGTCTCTTAAAGTCAGGCTTATATAGATCAAGTAGTCAACTAGCCGTTAACACCGACCACTGAGATAGGAAAAATTTTCATCGTTATTGCCACAAAATTTCGTGGAAATAGCAATGAAAATTCTGACCAGGTTAAAATAAATTTTCGTCGATATTATGATGAACTTTCATGGCAATATCGACGAAAATCCCGCCCTATTTTAAAAAAATATGAAACTAATGGAAACATGGAAAATTGTTGTGAAATAATCCGCCCATATGTAGTAGTGTTGGATAAAGGCTTTACCAAAATATTTGATATCTTCTCATCTATGGAGATATATTGGAGAACCACTTCTTTCTTCTAGACTTCATAACAGAGAATATAATGCTTGATCTTAATCTACTTTGGTCTGACATGGAACACTGGTTTTCTCTGAAGACTTCATATAGCTATGATCATTACAATATATCATGGTCGAATTCAGAACTTATGTTTCCTGCTAGCTCAGGACATCGTGTCAAAGATCAAACTGAAACATATACAAGTAACACTTCTTCTATCATCATGATAGTTTTCCATGGATTAGAAATCCATCATCCCGGACTTCTGAGTAACCATTATGATACACTATTTTTTCCATAGAAGGTTTTCACCACACTTCTGTTGTATATGAGATACTCAACATCAAGTTGTTTGAATCCATACAAGGTCTTCTTACATCTGCATACATGGGTCTCTTTCTGGTATAATATTCTTTCTCAATTTTCTTTATTTGGGAAGAACAATCTTTTACATGTAAATTCCAATCCATGGATACTGCAGGAGGTATATCTGGTTTACTCAAATGAGTTGTCATCATAGTCTTCTCCCTCCTTCTAGAAGAACCTCTGAATATCGTAATGCTTCCATTCATAAGTATTTTTCACATTTTCTTACATACAATGTTCTTTATCATAACTTCCATCTCTTCTGCTTTATTGCTTCTAGTGGGTTCAAACCAAGCTGGTAGTCTTGTGATTCTCAGTATAATAACTGCTTGTTCTGGATTTTCTTTCTTTCTTGGAATCTTCATGTTATTCCTCATGTTTCTCTTTAGCTCTTGGTTCCATGGAGTCTTCTATAGATTCCATGCCTTGAAGATTCCAACTTCTTCCTTTCATCATAGGATCATGGATGTATATGGACAACCAAGGATTCTTTAAGGATGCTTTTCGAATAAGACTTCTTCTAGAGTCAAATTGAACACATGTTGCTTATGATGGCTGCTACTTTTAATGGGAACATGGAAAGATACTTCATAATCCTCAATGGATCATATCATTTAGGATTAGCTCCCTCCTAATCCGTGCTTCATGCATGAATGCATGCTCTTCTTTTTGGAATTATGTAATCAACTCCCTCCATAAGAGATGTTGATATTGAGAGGGGGGTGAATCAGTATCAAGTACAATTTAAAAAAAAAATCAACTTATACTTCAACCAGATTATATATTCGATTATATCCAATGAGAAATGAACAATAGTAGAAGAGTTACACCAATACACAACAATACACCATGCACAATATGTGAGAAATAACCAATAGTTATTGTTCAAGGGAAGTAATGACTTCCAAAGGTAGCTACAACTTCCAAATATAAAGGGAGGGATAAACCTCCAAAAGGAAGATACAATCCTCCAATATCAAGAGAGGGTTGACCTCTCCATCCTTGCCACTTCCTTACACCCAAGAATACATGAGAAATAATAAAACTTTACATTAAATCATCATCATCAACCAACCATCACATAGAACTTGATAATGCTTCCTGAGACTTCTTCAACTTCTGCAATTCTTCAATTCTTGGAATAATCTAATCCTATAGATAATATTACTCAACGTATTCTCTGAAACTCCTCCAAGTTTCACTCCTTGAATCCTCCCCAAAAATAAGTT
The DNA here is from genome assembly GCA_032191745.1 of Picea mariana. Lineage (NCBI taxonomy): Eukaryota > Viridiplantae > Streptophyta > Pinopsida > Pinales > Pinaceae > Picea > Picea mariana. Next base: position 5,830 of record JASDQU010585321.1, read on the forward strand.
ATAGAGAGAATGGTAGACCTTATTCAATTATGGTTTATTCAGGAGAGCAAACTTGAATAGAATGCCCTGCGCTCAATATTTAACATCAGATTTTAAAATTCACACACAAGAAACTACAACCCGTACTATTTCCAATCAAATTGGCCTCACTTAATTTGGATTATTTATGAAGAAGTTATTACTATTTTACCCAGAACACATGTTTATGACTAGCTTCAGGACTAGTCAAAAACCCTATCTTCCATATAGTGTATATCCAAAATTATAGCGAATAAAGAGATGAATTTTTTACCATAGGTACCTAGACATGTCTTCTCAATACCATATCAGTTTCACCATCTGAATCATTCTATAAAAATTTTTATAGAGAAAATAGTAAGATGACCTGGAAATAACATACCTTAGAACACATCACCAAAAGACTTCATCCTCCCTTGAAATCCGACCTTCTTTACTTAAGATTTCCTCTAAAATTCGACTTGTGTGTATAAAATGAATGAATAATGGTATGTATTTATACCCTTTATGTCACTTCCTTTTAACATTAGGGCTGACCTGACACTTTCTTATTTTGTAATTCTTTTCTTTAATTATCTTCAGGGCCGACCTGTACTTCCTTCTTCAATTCACTTTGTCATATTCAAAAATTAATTTCTCCTCAACCATGAGGATCCATGTGACGTGCCACCTACCACTTCAAACAAGATGATGTATATTATCCATCCATGGGTGTTGTGTCTGCATGTGCATTGTCCTTCATGTCCAAATACCTTCATCAATATTGTGGTTCAAAACCAATGACTAGGGTTGACATCAATGACAACAACCAATCTTCCAACAATATCCCCCTTTGTCATTGATGGCAACACTCATGCTCCCCCTATCATCATGATCCCAATTTCTCTCTCCCTTTGACATAAACGAAAAAGGGTAGGGCTTCTCCCCCTGAGTTCAATGGCATAAGGTGACCTTTTTCTTTGGGGCTTCTCCCCCCTGAACATGTGGCACTCAATAATACTTCATCCTTATTTTTGGTCTTTGGGACTTTTTCTTCCTTGGAATCCTTTTGTGTGGCTTATGTTTTCTCTCTCTTCTTCATGTCTAGGATGTATATGTTGTTTGGTCTTCTTGTTGCAGTTGCAAACAATCTTCCTAAGTTATTTTCTATGATTTTACATTTTTGGGAGTCAAACCTAAGAGTGTATCCTTGATCACATATTTTGTTGTCACTGAGGAGATTATGCTTCAGATATTTAACCAATAGGAATTTTCCTTCTTTTACATTTTCACTTCCAAGCTTTACAGTTCCTTTTCCAAGTATTTTGGTAGATGAGTCATCTCCAAATGCAACATTTCCACCCTTTTTCTTCAAGATGAAAAATTTGCTTTGATCTCTGGTCATATGTGATGAGAACCCACTGTCTATGAACCATTCATCTTCTTCTTTACATTCTTTAGCGACCAATGCTATTCGATAGTTTTCATTGTGTGGAATTTCTTTCCTTTTCCATGTTGTAGTTGGTATAGGGACATTTGGCATATGATTATCTTCCTTCATCTCTCGAAAATCTCGTGCTTTGTGACCAATATTATTGCACTTGTAACATACAATATTTTGATCCATTAATGGGTCAAATGGATTATAATTTATGTTGACAGGTCTGCGAACATTTCCATATCTACTAGTTGCACCATTCATGTAGCTTGCGTAGTTATTCCTTTCATTGATTCTACAATTGATTGCCTTGTGTCCAAAATTTCCACAAGTATAACAATGTCCAAGAAAGAAATTTTGATACCTGGGAGTAAGTGATCTTCTTTGTGGTGTGGTCCATCTGGGTTCATGAAATATTCTTCTATAGTTTCCTTCATAATGATTGCTTTCATACCTTATGGGAGAGGATATTCTTGATGTATCATTTCTTCTGATTTCTAGTCTTCTATCTTGTTGTTCAACTTGTTCTGGAGTGTTGGTTTCATCATTTTCATCTTCCTTCTCTTGTTTTGTTGTCTTCAAATTGTCATTGTATCCTAGTCATGTCTTGTCATTTGGAGATATTTGACTGCTAAGGATATCATCTATTTTTTCAGTGCTTTTTTCAAACTTCTTCAACTTTTCTATTGTTAATAGTAGCTCCCCTTTTGTGTGATCCAATTCTTCTTTCAATTTCTCATAATATTCTAATTTTTTCTTCAAGATATCAATTCTCTTTTCAAGCTTGTAATTCTCTTTTTCACAACTACTCAATTCACATTTTAGTATTATTTTTGTGTTTCTAAGCTTGTTATTTTCAGTTTCAACATGCTTCAACTTTTTAAGATTCTCATCTTCTTGTTCACTTTCTGCATTGTCTTTGTATTCCCAAAAGGAATCAATGTTGGTTTCTTCATCTAAATATTCTTTAGAAATGATTTCTTCTTCTTTAGAACTTTTGTGATTATCATCCTGGGTTTCTTGGGTTATGAAGAGGACTTATCCTCCATCATTATCTTCTTCATCACTCTCATCTGAGGAGATGTCATCATCCTTGGAGTAGAAGATCTTTTTATTGTTGAGACTTCTCTTCTTATAGTAGCAGTTTTCAACAATATGTCCTATTCTACCACAGTTAAAGCATTTGATAGGAGACTTACTTACCTTTGTATCTTCCACTTCCCTTCTAGAACCTTCTTACGAAATTTGTTATTTCTTCATCAAGGTCGTTATTCTTGTATTTTGTCTTCTTTATGTCTTTAAAGGTTGCTTCATTGTTTGGCTGGTCACTTTCTGTACCTATTCTCATTTCATATGCTATAAGAGACCCATGTAATTCATCCATTGTCATTTTTGTCAAGTCCCTAGTTTCTTTAATGGCGGAGATCTTAGCATCATACTTCAAGAGAAGTGATCTCAAAAAAATTGTACAACCAAGGATTCATTGAGCTCTTAACCTAATTCTCTGATAGCATTACCAACTTCATCAACTCTAATAAAATAGGTTGCAATATCTTCCTTTTCATCCATCTTCAAATTTTCAAATTCTACTCTATGTCGTTGAAGCTTGACCTGCTTAACTTTTGAATCACCTTCATAGATACTCTTGAGTTTGTCCCATACCTCTTTAGTAGTGTTGCAACCCATCAATTTGCTAGCAATGGTTGGTGCCAATGCTCCTATAATAATATGTTTGGCTTTTGAATTACAACTCATAAGCTTCTTCTCATTTGGATTGGTTGGAGCATTATTTGGGATTACATAGCCATTTACAACTGAGTACCAAATGTCTACTCCCAAAGTTGTTAGGTAAGTTTTCAATATATCACTCCAGTATGCATAATTTATTCCATCAAATATTTGAATCCCATTTGAAATGTGCTCATGGTCATCCATCTCTGCTTAGGATTTTCCTTCCAATGGTTAAACTGTTCTGAAGGCAACCCGCTCTGATACCAATTGTTGATATGGAGAGGGGGGTGAATCAATATCAAGTACAATTTAAAAACTTTTTCAACTTATACTTCAACCAGATTATATATTCAATTATATCCAATGAGCAATGAACAATATTAGAAGAGTTACACCAATACAAAACAATACACCATGCACACTACGTTAGAAATAATCAATAGTTATTGTTCAAGGGGAGTAATGACTTCCAAAGGTAGCTACAACTTCCAAATATAAAGGGAGGGATAAACCTCCAAAAGGAAGATACAATCCTCCAATATCAAGAGAGGCTTGATCTCTCCACCCTTTCCCATTCCTTCTACCCAAGAATATATGAGAGATAATAAAAATTTACATTAAATCATCACCATCAACTAACCATCACATAGAACATGATAATGCTTCCTGAGACTTCTTCAACTTCTGAAATTATTCAATTATTGCAATACTCTGATCCTATAGATATATTACTCAATGTAATCTCTAAAAATCCTTGAAGTTTCACGCCTTGAATCCTCCCCAAAAATAAGTTATAGAGAGAATGGTAGACCTTATTCAATTCTGGTTTATTCAGGAGAGAGAACTTGTACAGAATGCCATGCGCTCAATATTTAACATCATATTCTGAAATTCACACAAAGAAACTACAACCCGTACTCTTTCCAATGAAATTGGTATCACTTCATTTGGACTCTCTATGAAGAATTTATGACTTTTTTACCCGGAGCACATGTTTATGACTAGCTTCAGTACTAGTCAAAAACCCTATCTTCCACAGAGTGTATCTCCAAAATTATAGCGAATAAAGAGCTGAAATTTTTACCACGAGTACCTAGACATGTCTTCTCAATACCATATAAATTTCACCATCTGAATCGTTCTAGAAAAAACGTTATAGTGAAAATGGTAAGATGAACTGTAAATAACATACCTTAGAACACATCACCAAAAGACTTCATCCTCCCTTAAACTACGACCTTCTTTACTTCAGATTTCCTCTGAAACTCGACTTGTGTGTATAAAATGAATGTATAATGATATGAATTTATACCCTTTATGTCACTTCCTTTTAACAATAGGGTCGACCTAACACTTTCTTATTTTGTAATTATTTTCTTTAATTATCTTCAGGGCCAACCTGTACTTCCTTCTTCAATTCACTTTGTCATCTTCAAAAATTCATTTCTCCTCAACCATGAGGATCCACCACTGGAAACAACAGGGTGTATACTATCCATCCATGGGTGGTGTGTTTGCATGTGCACTTCCCTTCATGTCCAAATACCTTCATCAATCTTGTGGTCCAAAACCAATGACTAGGGTTGACATCAATGACAACAACCAATCTTTCAACAAGAGAGTGCACACTTCTATATGCATCCTTATTGCCTTCTGTAAGGTGTCACAAGTCTTTTTCTAGTTTCCTCTTGATTGCTGACTTCTTTSTGTTTTGAATTCTTCTAGGTCTCTTTAGGTTTGATTCTGATTTTGGCTTATCTGGCAGYTGTTACTTATATAATAGCTTCCACGAGAATTTTTACCAAAGATTGTCAACGTACTTCATCTTTTCATGTGTATTTCTTGACTTGTAGTCATCGTGATAACAGTCCTTTTATTCTTCCATAGGTATTGTTTCACTTGAACATCTTATCTTCTAAGAAATAGATATACATGATATGTACAAGAACTATGTAAGCATGGTATGTACAAGAGCTTTGAAGAATATTATTACCTTGACTTAGAAGATGAAGTATGTTTTATCCTGCTTGGCCTTCTTTGATGGTTCCCTTTGTTCGACAACTGATGCTTTATTTGTTTCCTTCCTTTTCTTTAACTTAGGACAATGGTTTTTGTAGTGACCATATTTTCGACAGTTGAAGAATTGTATCTTTGACATATACTTTTCTTGATTTGGTTTCTTCCTCAAGCCAAAATTCTTCTTATTCCTGAAATTATTGAACTTTGTTGTGAAGGCTTGATCTTCCTATTTATTTTGGGATTTCTCTTTTTTGTTAATCTTTGATTCTTCTTATGCATAGAAATTCCAAAGTTCTTCAAATATGGGATACTCCTTTCTTGTGTTCATGCTTGTGGAAAATGCATCCCATGTCTTGGGAAGGCCATTGAGTACTATATTTACTAGTTCCTTTTTTGAAATGATTTCTTCAATAGCTTGTAGTTGATCTCTTAACTGAGAGATTCTTAAAAATTATGATGTTATGTTGTCATAATCATCCATGTTCATGTCACAGAGCTCATTCTTCAGACTCATTACTTGTCCAATGTTTCTGACTCAGAAGAGGCTAGTTAGGGCATCGTACATCTTCTTAGATGAGTCAAGATGAGAGATGTAGGGTATCAGGTGGTATTTTACAGAGTCCACTATGATACTCATGGAATTGATGTCATTTTCTTTGAACTTTTCCATAACTGCAACGTTCTAAGGTTCCTTCTCTTTTCCTTCTTCAAACTGTGGTTCCACGATCTTTCCTTTCACAATATCCAACACTTTATTCTTGGCAAGGATGAGATCAATCCTTGTCTTCCATGCTTTGAAGTTAGAATCCCCTTCTAACTTGTTTTCTGACTTCATAGAGTAAGTCATGACTTCTTTGACTTGTTCTACCTTTGACTTTGACTTGGTCAACCTTTGACTTTGACCAAAAACTCAAACTTGATGTCTTAGCTTACTGAGAGTACCAGGATATCCATAAATTAGGTCAATCTCTTCACTTAAGGTGCCTTAACAAGAGGGTTAGGGTTTCGTTGCTGCATCAAACACTTTGACTGCAACTGGAATTGTAACTAAGCAAATCCTCCCAATCTATCTTCCAGTGGTTAGACCGTTCGAAGATAGTGTGGGCCCATAACCTATTGGAAGAATAGGTTTGCTCGTTTCACCATAGACAATATAGAAATAATGTCACCCAACCATAGGCTGAATCCAACCCTATGCACCTTAACCTTGACAGAGAGAATAATTATGGAAGCAAACCCTAGACCCAATAGCCAACCAAGGTAGTGTACCTCTCTCAAAAGCTAGCGTACCAAGCAGAAAGTCCAAGCCTAAAACTGAAAATACAAGTTGCAATAGTTTCAGCTGCAGCTACTCTCCAAACTTCCACACTTACTAAATTTTTGCAGTTACGAAATGTGTGTATCCAAATGAGCTCTGGCATCCTGTATTTATACTGCTTTTTATTAGCTGTCTGGGCCGAATTCTCTTTCTAGAGGCTAAAAACTCAATATTAATTATTTTATTTAGTCGACTTGTCTTCTAGGGTTATGTCCAATGCTTTAGGGTTTCTTCTTGCTTCCCAAAATATTCTAGTCTTGTCAGGGTTACATGTGGAGGTTTAATAGCTCCCACAGGTACCATAATATCAACAAGGAAATGGTTGCACTTAGAAAGAATGATACATGAGATTTGGTACCATTGCTTGATGGATGGAAACATGTTGGATGTAAATGGGTGTTCAAAAACAAGATTAGTTTAGATGGCAATGTTGAAAAGCAGAAGAAAATTCTGGTAATAAAAGGATATTCCCAGGCAGGGGGGATAAACTGTGTATAAACTTTGGTGAGATATTTTTTCCATTTTCTAATTTAACATCTATTATGTTCTTATTATCTATTGCAATGGCCTTTGCTTTGGAGATAGAACTTATGGATGTGAAAACAACATTCCTACATGATGACTTGAAGGAGGATATCTATATGACACATCCAAAGCACTATGTTGAGAAAGGTAAAGAGTCTTCAGTTTGCAAGCTAAAAAAAATTTTATATGGTCTTAAAAAGTCTCCCATAATGTGGTACCAAAAAGTTTGATTATTTTTTGTTGGGATTAGGATTTTTGAGATCCAAATTAGATTACTATGTGTATTACAAACAAGATGATGGTCATTTCCTTGTTATCACTCTATATGTAGATGTTATGGTATTCCTTAGTAACAACAAGGATGTGATTTGTGATTTGAAGTCTCATCTTTCAACACAATTTGATATGAAGGAATTGGGAGTTGCAAAATATATGTTAGAAATGGATATCAGAGAAAGATAGTGTGAATAAAATGCTTTGGCTGAGCCAGTGTAAGAATGTAAACTCTGTGCTACAATGTTTCTGTATGCTAGATTGCAAACCATTGACTGTTCCAATTTCTATGGGAATTAAGCTTTCAGTTGAACATTGTCCTATGACACCCTCAAAGATGGAGGATGTGGCCTTTGTTCTTTATGTTAGTGCAATTGGTAGTCTGATGTATGCTATGCTCTGTACTAGACCAGACATTTCCCAAGTAGTGGGAGTCTCGAGTCAATTCATAGCTAATCCTAGATGTGAATGATGGACTGTAGTGAAAAAGGTGTTTAGATATTTGTGAGGTACTTCTGAATATTCCATTAGCTATCATAATGATGTTTCAGGGGAACCATACTCAGTGGATATACATGGTTATGTTGACTTTGATTAGGAAGGGGATGTAGATAGAAGGACAACTACAAGTAGATACATGTTTCAATGGTTCAGTGGAGCAATGAGTTGTATGAGCAAGCAACAATTTGTGGTCCCTTTGTCTATTGTAGAGGAAAAGTATATGGAGGCTACTCATGCTTGTAAGGAGGCCATTTGGATTATGAAATTGTGTTTAGAAGTAGGGTTAAGTAGAGAGCTATTACAATTCAATGTGATAGTAGCACTTCCATTTTCCTAGCTAAGAACTCAACCTTTCATGTAAAGACAAAGCATATAGATATCTAGTTCCATTTCATTAGGGACATGGTAGATTATGGAAATGTGATATTAGATAAAGTTGACACCTTGCAGTATGTTGTAGATTCATTGATGAAACCGATGATCAGAAGTAAATTCAAGTGACATTGTGAGTCTATGGGCCTTAGGGGCCCTAGCAATTAGCTTTTAGTTTGATGCATTCTCCCTTGTACCCTTTCAAGGTATATGAAAAGTGGGACAATGTTAAGAGAATTGTGTCATACACCTTGCAACGTTGTAGAAGCATGAATATATGCAGAGTAGTGGAAAAGAATAATGCATAGTTGTAGTAGGAATAATGCAGAGCTATACTAAAAATACTTGTAGAGCAGAGGCATAACAATGACAAAAATGGTAAACCATAAATGGTTTATGGTTTTACTATGCATATTTAGTAAGCAGTAGGGATGGAGGAAATAATAGTATGAGTTTTATCTTACAGTTATGCTCTAACAATTTCTCGAAGATTATGCCACCTCTAAAAACTCTTGTTGAGAGTATAGAAACTTTGTATCGTAAGCTTTTASTTGTTAAATAATACATAGTATGTTTTATAATATGAGGTTTTTCTCCCAAAATTTGTTAATAGTCATTTGTTGCTTATTTCATGTATTTGCAACTATTTTATTTTTAATTTCTACACATTTCTCATGAATTATGAATTAATTTAAAAGTATATTCACCACCTCTACTTCCTTTCAACTGCAATGTAACCTTCGAACAAAACAAAATCACGAGGGAGGTAAAGCCAACGTACTCGGAATGTTGGTCCACAACCTCTTATGCCCATAGCGACTGGCCTATCATTATCTTTCAACCTGAGATGCACGAGCCACC
>JASDQU010585321.1:15395-28688 GCA_032191745.1 Picea mariana
TGAATGAAGTAAACTAGATCATAAACACAGAATTCAACATTCATTCAATCACACATGAGATGAACACAGTCCATGGATCTGGGACAATTTATGTTTGTTCTATTCATTCGTGAAAAACAAAATACATAGTGTTTCCGCTACTCTACTCTGCTCTATTGATCTCTCTATTATGTCTTTCTGTTCTATTCTGTTACAATGCAAGATTGAAAAACTATCTAAGGACCGCTCCACGAGCTCTCTCGTCCTGTTCTAAAATCTATCATTTCAAATTCAAAGCTATTACCTACTCTATCCTATTACAATAACTACTAGTTATTTCCAGATAAAGTCGACACTCCATATCTGCATTTCTTACAGTCCTTCAAGAGTTTACAAACAAGTTACATTTTAAAATGATGTTACAAAAATATCTCAACAATCCATTAAATTTTGAGTTAAATGCTCGATTTGAAATTCTGTCATTGTTGATTTGTCATATGTTTGCCTCCACGCATGCGATGTTGATATTGAAGGTGATGCTCCTGCATCATACTCCTTTGGTTAAAAAATTTCATGGACTCCTATCCATGAGCTCCTGCACTGTCTTTCCATTCTTCAAAACATCAGGTTCAGTGACCCAACTTGGATCTTCCATTGGATGATCTTCCCACTTCACTARGTATTTAGGATATGTATTTCTCCCGGTTTTCTTTCCATCCCTCTGTTCAATAATTTTCTCAATTTGAGGTTTTTCTGTTGTGGGCAATTTCTCTTCCCACTGAATTTCTTTCTGATCATCTAATTCTCTTGCTTCATCTCTCCTGTAAGGATATAGGTCTGCAACATTGAATATCGGTGATATTCCAACATTGTCTGGCAACCCAATCTCATAAGCATTGGCTGCGAATTTTCTGAGAATCTTTCATAGTCCTATCTTCTTCATCTTTAATTTGTTATATGTTCCCCTTGGAAACCTCTCTTTTCTCAAATGAGATAAAAATTCATCTCCAACTTCGAATTGAACTTATATCCTCTTTTTATCAACTCTGTTCTTGTAGTTCTGGCTGCTATCATGTAGCTTCTCTCTGACTCTGCCATGGAATTTCTACATTTCTGTTGAAAAATCCTCTACTCCAGCACTTCTAAACTCATATTGACTCAAATCTCTCAACTCTGTAATCCCTCTTGGTCGTATACCATACACAATTTCAAATGGACTTTTTCCTGTGCTCATGTTCACTGAATTGTTGAATGCAAATTCTGCTTGTGCTAAAATCTGATCCCATTGTCAACCTTGCTTAGTGACTAAACTTCTCAACAAGTTTCCGAGACTCCTGTTTACTACTTCGGTTTTTCCATCTGTCTGAGGGTGATATGATGAAATAAAGAATAAGTTCGTCCCCAACCTCTTCCATAGAGTCCTCCAGAAGTGTCCTACAAATTTGGTGTCTCTATCTGAAAGTATGTTCCTCGGAAATCCATGTAGTCTTACTACTTCTCTGAAAAACAAATTGGAAATGTGTGTGGCATCGCTTGTCTTCTCGCATGGTATGAAATGTGCCATTTCAAGAATCTGTCTACCACAACAAATATGGAATTGCTCCCTTTTTGAGTTTTAGGTAATCCCAAAACGAAATCCATATTGATTGCATCCCATGGCCTCTATAGAATTGGTAATGGCTGATATAAACCAATGTTCTGTTGTTTTCCTTTTGCATACTTACAAATTTTGCATTTGTTCATGAACTTCTTCACTTTTTCTCTCATGCTCGACCAATAATATGAATTATTTAGTTGTGCAAATGTCTTATCGTGACCAAAGTGTCCAACTATAACTCCACTGTGTTTCTCTTTCAGTAGGTTGTCTCTCATTGAGAACTTTAGAATGCATAATTGGTTCCCTTTGAATAATAATCCATCCTGAATCAAATATTCAGTCCATGGGCTTCTGTCTCCCAATAAAGGATTCTTGCATGCGTCATAAACTTCTTTGAAATCTGCATCTTCTTTATACATCTCCTTGAGGTTTTCGAACTCCAASGTCTCCACCTGGAATTCCTATACAATCAAACTCCTTCTGCTCAAAGCATCTGCAACTTTGTTAGCAGTTCCAACAATGTGTTTAATAACAAAAGTAAAATTCTGCATAAATTCTACCSATTTTGCATGTTTCTGATTCAATTTTTCTTGCCTAGTAATAAATTGCAAAGCTTGATTRTCATTGTATAAGACAAATTCTTTAGGAATTAGATAATGTCTCCATTTTTTCAAAGCTTGAATCATCRCATAAAATTCCTTGTCATACATGGAGTACTTTTTCTTGGCGTCATTCAGCTTCTCACTGAAATAAGCAACTGGCCTACTATCCTGACTCAAGACTGCTCCAATAGMTAATCCACTTGCATCACATCTCACCTGAAATGTTTTTCCAAAATATGGTAAGACYAGAATTGGTTGCTCTGTGATCTTCTCTTTCAACACTTTGAAACTTTTTTCAACTTCCTCTGTCAAACTGAAGGACTTGTGTTTCTTCTTCACAGTGTCCAACATGGGTGCACATATGCCACTGAAATTTTTGATAAATTTCCTATAAAATCTCGCTAACCCATGAAAAATTCTTACCTCAAATATACTGCTTAGCGACGACCATTCTCTGATCACTCTCACTTTTTCTGGGTCCATATTCAATTCATTTGAAGATATTACAAAACCAAAATATATGATCTCCTTCCTCATAAAAGAACTCTTCTTCAGATTTATTAGCAATTTCTCTTGCTGCAACTTTTCCATCACCGATGTCAGATGCCTTAAGTGTTCCTCCTTTGTCTTGATGAATATTAGTATGTCATCCAGATATACTATGACAAATTTTCCTATGAAGTCCTTCAACACTTCATTCATCAATATCATAAATCCGCTTGGTGCATTTGTCAACCCAAACGGCATGACCAACGATTCAAACAATCCTTCATTTGTCTTGAATGTTGTTTTCCATTCATCCCCCTCTCTCATTCAGATTTGATGATATCCACTCTTCAAGTCTATCTTGGAAAGATAGCTTGCTCCACTCAGGAATTCCATCAAATCATCCATCCTTGGTAAAGGGAATCTGTATCTAATGGTTATCTTGTTGATGGCTCAAKAATCTGTACATATCCTCCATCCCCCATCTTTCTTTGGACTTAATACAGTCGGTATTGCACATGGGMTTAGGCTTTCTCTTACTAACCATTTATCTAATAAGTYCTGGATTTGATTTTTGACCTTCTCATTCTCTCTAGYTGTCAATCAATAAGATGCTTTGTTTGGTAAACTAGCTCCTGGAATAAGGTCAATACAATGGCTTATGATCCTAATGGGTGGCAATGAGTGTGGTAATTCATTCACGACTATATCAGCAAAGTTTTCTAATAGTTCCTGGATTTATCCAGTAAATTATTCCACATAAGTATTCATAAGGATAAATCTAGGCTTCCTCACTATAGCAAACTGCATTTCTTTCTCCTTCTTGACTTCTTTTAAGAGTTCCTTCCCACTCATGAGAAGTATGCTTGAACTAGCTTCTTTATTTTTCTCTTTGTCTTCTATGGGTAAAAACATATGTGTTCTACCATTCTTTTCTAGGGTATATGTATTCTTTCTCCCATCATGAATAACCTTTCGATCATACTGCCATGACCTCCCCAATAAAATATGACAGACATCCATAGGAATTACATCACACAATATTTCATCTTTGTAACCTCCTATTTTAAACTCAACTTGGCATTGTTGACTTACCATGACTTGATGTCCTTTCTACAACCACGATACCTTGTATGGCCTTGGATGTGCAGTTGTCTCCAATTCCATCTTCTCCACCATCTCGGTGGATACCAGATTGTCAGTTCTCCCACTGTCTATGATCACCTTGCAAACTATGTCTTTTGACTTGCAAGCAGTTTTGAACAGGATTGTTCGTTGAACTGGTTCCTCTAGTTCCTTTTCTGGTTTAAGAAGAATTTTCCTCATCATGAGGTTCCTTCCTCCTTCTGTCATTTCTACTTCCACATGCTTCTGTGCTTCGACAATGTGTGCTTCTCCGCCTTCTCTCTTTCTGTCAGGACATTCCCAAGATTTATGTCTTTTTTTTCCACAGGTATAACATTTAACTACACCTGCTCTGGCTCTCCCTCTTCCTCTACCTCTAGAAAAACAACATCTTCCTCCTTGCTGTCCTTGTTTATAACTTCCACCCTTCTCATGGTGACTATTTTGTTTGTTAGCTTCAGGCTTTGATTTCTAGAACTTTTCTCTATTGGTTCCCTTGCCTCGACCTGAATTTCTGCCTCTACTTCGTTGGCTTTGCTTCCTAGATAATTTTTCTTCATCTTTCAAGGTTGCTTGATAGGCATCCTTGATTGTTCTAACTGACATCATGTTGATCTCCTCTTGTATGTCATACCTCAACCCACTGATGTATCTGGATGTCTTCTCATCTTCATTTTCTTTCTGTCCAGCCCTGATGTTCAGTCGATAAAATTCCGCAGTGTACTCCTTCACTGATAACCCCTCTGTTTCAGGTTCTACAATCTTCTGTAAATATTGATTTGGTAATCCTTCGAGATAAATTTGGCCTTCATCTTAGCTACCATCTTATCCCAATTTTTTATTTTATGCTTACCATTTATCCTACATTCGGCTTGCATTTCATCCCACCATAATGCTGCATGACCTTTCAGTCTTGTCACTACATGCTTCACCATCTTATCTTCTTCGATATCTTCGTAATCTAAGTATTTGTCCATAGCACGTACCCAATCTAACAATTCTTCAACTTCTAAATTGCCTTCATACATAGGTACCTCTATCCTTGCTCTGGCTCCTATCTTTGAAACAAATTTTATCAAGTGATCTTGTGCAGCATCCTCTACTACATTTTCCTCACACTATGCTTCTTCTTCTCTTTCAACTTCACAGACATCACCAGCATCCTCTACTACATTTTCCTCACCTTCTGCTTCTTCTTCTCTTTCATCTTCACAGACATCACCAACATCTTTCTTCTTCCATTTCTGCATTTTCTCTGTGCCTTCTGGGTGGCATGATTCATTGCGTCACCTACAAGGAAAAAATAACTTTCTTTGATACCACAAATGATACCAACTTTCCTCCTTTATCCTCTTGTCTGTTGTCTGCAAACAAACTCAAAACTAGCTCTGATACCACCTGATGCAGCCCCCCTACCTCACCAGGGTCTGTTGACCTCTCAGTCACTGGATATTTACTAAACTAAGCTAGAACAACTCTTTGATTCCTTGTTTGAACCCCATGAACAAATATCCACAGGTCCTTTTAGAAAATCATCCCGTGTGAACAAGCACCAAGCTTGAGCCTCCTCTTCCACATGACCACTACCCGTGACCACGACCCTAAACCAAAAGGCGCGTCATGTTTCATGATTTTGAGAATGTAGGTCTGATGCCCCTCTAACACTCCGACCTTTGAAACCAAACTAGGGGCCTAGAAAGCGCTACCCCTCTCTCCTATGCACTCGGTGTGACTTTCCTCTAGGAACTGGGTCCCAGCTCCCAAATATTTCAGGATTCGACGATTTGGAGAAATGGAGAATGGTCCTTCCTTCCCTTCTAAATATCCAATTCGTGAATATCCAACGGCTCCAGATCCTCCACTAACCAATGGTCCAGATTAAGTCGGCAATTCACCTTTCGTGACTTTGGGAAAGTCTTCACTTCTATTTTCTCGATGACCAAATCTATGAAACCATGACCACGCTAGATCGACGGTTCATAGGTCTCCCTATCCAACGGCCTGGATTAAATCATGATTTCTCATACCGGGACTTCGCATATCGTGAAGTTGAATAGATCTTCTCCTCTATTCTCCCAATCCATGAAATGTTGAAATTCTCCTTGGACAATCAATGGTCCAGAACTCTCCTCAATCAACGACTAGGATCTTTTCGTGATTTTGTGTTTCATGAGTTCCACGAATCTTCCCTTTGACTTCCTTGAGTCGTGAGTTAGCGAAATGGGACGTCGTTTTCCACACGTCCCTCCCGATGGACGGTTCTGATGGTGTCGGGATTTCGCGATTTATCAAAACCCTCTCTTCTGTGCAACTCTAAAGAGTTAAAACTCACATACGTTCTTTTGGATTCGACGACTGTCGGTCCATGCACTCAGATCTGATGGCTGAGATCTGATTCCTCTTTACTCATTCCTCTATACGCAAATAGATAAGGTTCGTGCACTTCCTTCTGATCCAACGACTGCCGATCTTCTTCCCTACAATCCAACAATCACGATCATTCTCCCTCCTGAGCTTCTAATATCTCTCTACCTTGAAGGTTTATCCGCTTCCAAAGGTTCCAAACCTTTGTTCTCCCGATGAGTTCGTCCCTGAGATCTCATCAACACTCATGGAAAGTGTTATCTCTTATGAGCATCTATCCTTGGTAAGGATTTTGATCTCCCACACACACCTTGCATTCTTGGGATTTCAAATAACTCAGTTTGAAGGATTTTCTTGAAAATAAAATGCTTCTCACCCACCTAGCGTCCTTCTACGCTGGTCCTTCGAAGCTTGTTGGCTTCTTGGCGTTGTGCACACCTTGCACTTGGTCTGAGTTTCTCTGATTCTCCCTGAACTTATCTTTGAGTCAATCCAAGACTCAGTCGACGCCCTCCTTGCGTTCGATATGCACACCTTGCATACAAGTGTCAGAAGAGAAATGATTGAAACTCAACCAACTTCGTCATGAAATCGTACAATCAACTTCTCAAACAATCATACATGAATGAAGTAAACTAGATCATAAACAACAACAACTTTAGACATCAAGAAACTAATAATAAAATTTATAATACTTATCTATTTTAGCGTGCACTCAGGTAAATATCTCCATGGGAGAGTTTTTCCTCCTATCCATAGGCACCAAATCGTGTAGGTTCCACACGCATGCCATACAATGAAACAAAAAGGGTGAACTTAATGGATATGGCTCTAGTTTTCCTCACTCAACCCAATTTTTAAATATTACAACCAAGGAATTACCTTTCAGCCCATATATTACTACAACATTTCCATTCACCAACTTCTCTTACCCTTTAGCCTTGCAAAACAAAAGGAATGAGATACCCTTCATTGCTAAATAGTCCCTAAGGATATCCCACTTCCCTCCAATGTTTACATACATGCTAGCCATGAAATCTCTAATGTTGAAAACCAGAGTAACTTAGTCATTATCCTTAAACTTAGTCATGTCTTCTACATACTTCATGGCTGCAAAACATATGTTATCAGCACTCCTTCTCTCCCCACTAGCATGCATGAATGGTAAAATGAATCAATGGTTTTCCCCAACATTGAGAGTTCCCCAACATTGAGAGAACACCTCTCCCAAGGCTTGAATGGGAAACACATGTCCATCCCATAATATTGGGAAATAACATATAACACACGAGACAAGAAATAGGGAGACTTTGGAGCTAAACACTTGGCTTCATTAATAAAACAATATTTTTGGACTCACCCCTATTTCCCTTCTCACTGGTTCAATGCCCCCATGGTGATCCTAGGAAGGTATAACCTCAAGTGCACCTTTTCTTAGTTTATATTATTATTAATATTATTCCATTTTCAATCCAATGTAATCAAGTATTAACTCACTTACCACATGCTTACACATTATAGTCAATATGCTCAGTGAGAGTATTACATCTATTATTGTTATTTCCCCTTCTTCTTCCCTCATTCTAAGAAACTCGAACTTCTTACCACCAATCAAAAATTCATAAGTTTTATTCCTTCCATTATGTATTCCCTTCCATTCATATTTTCACAGTCTTCCCACTACCATGTGTCATGCATCATTTGGCATGACATTGCACACAATTTCTTCATGATACTCTCTAATACAAAATGTTACTTCAATGAATTGTTCGTCTACAATGATTTGATGACCTTTTAATCCACGACACCTAGTAATATTTTGGGTGGTGTACATTTTAATTTCAACTTTTGAACCATTTACATAAACATTAAACTATTTATCGTTCATCCATCAATGATCATATTGCAACACTTTTCTCTAGACTTTCATTTTGTTCTAAATTTTTTTTTTACTCAGACAAGGTCCTTCCTCTTTCTTATTTAGTTTTAACAATATTATTTTGATCATTAATTTATGTCCATGCTCGGGTTTTATTAAAACTATTTTCTCTTCGCCCATTTTCTCTTTTTCCTATGCCACTTGTGCTTTTGCTTCTTGTCTTGTACATTCAATCTTATGTTTCATACAATCATATGTCCAATGCCCATACAATTTGCATTTAAAACATGTGCCTATAAAAAATTAATCAAATCCTCTTCCATTATTCCCACTGCATCTTTGAGGGTAATTTCCTGCTCTAGTTCATTGCCAAGTGTTGGGAAAAGTGTGTCATGCACCTTGCAATCCTATAGTAGAGTAGGAAATGATTTTTGAGCTATAACAAGGAACAAATGTTGAGTTGTAGCAAGTAATAAACATATAAAAATAGTAGGGAATAAATGATGAGTAGTGGAAGGGAATAAATGAAGATCACTAGCAAGCGATAAATACTAAGAAACAATAGTTATCCTGTCAATTGTTGGTGGTTTCCCGAACATAGAATTGGAAAACCATAAATGGTTTATTGTTTTGTTATGCCTATTTATTGAGTGCTAGGGTTGGAAGAAACACACGGATCTCTTTCTAATTGGGTATTTTCATTCTACATATTGAAATGAAACAGTATTGTGTGATATGAATAAAATCACCCTTAGATAAATGGTAGATGTGTTTTGTAAATGTAGCAGTCTAATGTATTTTTCATTTGCAAGCAGTTATGGTGGAGTATGTTCAAAAGTAAGTTAGAAAGGAGAAAGAGATTTCTATCTATGTTATTATTAGAGTGTTAAATTGCAAAAATTATAGCAGGGTTGTAGGGAATCTCAATGTGTAGGCAAGCTCAAAAACCATGGTGTCAATGGGCTTGCCATGAGGTTGAATGCTCTAGTTTATATAGAAAAAAATATTTTTTTATAATTAAAGATTTTTTGTGTTTTTTTTTTTAAATTAAAATTTAGGGTTTTGTCAATTTGCCTTTTTCTCCAAATAAGCATAATGCTTCTTTGGATGGTTCAAAATCTCTTCATCACATTTCTGGTTCAGTCTTCTCCTTCTTGTGATAGTGGTTGAGGTCTTTTGTTTTAATTTAAGTTTTTTGTTTTAATCACCACACCACAAGTGGCAAGAAGGGACAACCTTCGAGGTGCAAACTATTGCAACATGGTGGTACTTTTCCATCAATTTTTTTTCCTAAGTTCCAACCACTTATTCATGCCATAAGGGAATTCTAACCACTTATTCATACCAGAAGGGAATTTAACGATGGTGGATAGCTTTTCATGTCGTTGTCTTCACCTCTATACCACATCCTCATTGGTAGCAGTTAAGGTCCCTTTGTTCTTGCAACTATGTTTTTTTATCTTCAATATTATACCATGACATCCTAATAGTCTCTAGGCATCTCCTGTGACTCATGTTGATCTTTTTAGTCTTAAAATAAATCACAAATCACAATCAATTGTGGGGAAGGTAGTAACAAAGGTGTTTTACCATTCTTGTTTACCTAAAGAATAAACATATGGAAGAGGCAATACATGCATGAATGGAGTTAAGGCTCCAATTTCCCATATTGTTCTTAGTACTTGTTTGCATATAATTAAATTACTTCAAATCATGACCATGAAGCTCTAACATTATCAAATATTACTCAACAATAAGTGGTTGTTGTGCACATGCCATGTTCTCTCTAAATATTGTTTGTATTTCTGCAGGCTACAAATGTTTGATATATGCTTCTATGTCAACCTATACCTCTATATACATGAACTTATGAAACCATTAAACCTTTTCTTCTATAAGTTTTCATGCTATGATAGAACTAGCCATCTATACAAACTTTWAAGCCAAGCTTCCAAAAATTTGTGATCAATCAATGAACTTATTATTACATAACACCATAAACTAGAGGTAGTCATATATTTAATGAAGCCACCCAAGATTCTCATTTAATGTATAAGTCATTCCCTTCTATTTAGTCATTAGCAAAAACATTGATTTTTATGCAGAAAATAAAAATAGGTTGGTACTTTAAATATTCTACATCTATGGTCAAGCAATGGTGGAACATCTACATCCAAAATTTTGAATAGAAGGGCTAATATCCAATTTCTTGCATCAATGATTTCCTTATTTCTATATATTCACATTATTTCACTCCCAATTGTTTTCTAAAATACATCACTTTCACCTCACCATCTTATAATGACACACTTTTTTCACCATCAAGGCCAATTGCTAGTGAGTGCCCTTATAGATCTATTCCTGGGAAAATGGTCAAACTATTTAGTTACAAACCTAAAACCAAATATTGCATTATAATGATTCTTGTTGCTTCCAGGGAGTTATGGAAATCAATTTCCATTGGTTTKATGAACTCCATTGTTGCTCTTTAAATGAATAAATGAAGACCAAGACAATCAAATGATTACCACAAAACAAAGATGTCTTATGTAAGACCTAGTGGGTCCACACTAATCTTTAGAGTGTGGTACTTCTATCACCATGTCGAGGCCAAACTATCTATAGACATGGATCATATGGTACATTCATTCAATGAATGTCTTTGACCATCGATGACGCTAAGAAGATCCCTTTTTATGAGGTTTAGATCTAAATGAAACCATTGCATGTAATACTAGTCACAATGCATCCTATAGGGAAACTATAATTTCCACCAATGCGCACCCTTTCTTGAATACTTAAAAAAAAATGCCAAATTGGATTCTTGACCAACTTCAGTACCTCTTGTTAAATATCATCAATTGAAATGAAATATTGAGATCACAACTTATACAAGAATGAAATTATGGACTTGAAAAATAAAAGGAAAATTCAAACAACATCTAAACCTAAAATTAGACTTATTTTTTGTTGTTGTGTATGATTTCTCCTAACATCAAAATCCCATGGTAAATAAAAGTGTGAGCATCTTTCTCGCTCGTTTGATGATGAAAAATCAACTATCATGTGCCAAATTCAACCCCACTTTTCTTTAGAGCCCATGTAATGTACTCTTAACATTTTCCTTTCCAATGACCCAAATACTCTTTCTACCCCATTCTCCCCTCTTTTTACAAAATCTCTCATCAAGGACCTTTGCAACTTCATCTTATTCCTTCTTTGGAATATATGATTTCCAATCTGCAACTTGCTCAACTTCATATCCATATTCAACTCCTTCATGGTACTAATTTGGAAATGACCACATTAAATGTTGGCGAGATATCCAACCCTTATGGTAACTCAATCTTCTAGGCATTTTTAGAAAACTTCTTCAAAATTTTGCAAGGCCCTAACTTCTTAAATTTATCCTTGTTGTATCATCATTTCTAGAATTTTCCTTTTGTAGATGTGCCAACACCATATCGCCTTTCTCAAACTTCTTTCTACTCTTCCAATTGAAGTTTTCTTTATATTTTAGTTTCTTTGTTGCAATGACTCTATAACCTGCTCGTATACTTATGCCATGAACTCGAAAAATGATTTGACATTCATACTTCTCACACTTGATTATGAGAACCTCAAAAATTTTGTCACTCCCTTTAGTGGCCTCCCATAGACAATCTTGAATCACTCTGAAATGGTGTCATACCTATGTACCCAATCAATGAATTATTTAACGCAAATTTGGATTGTGCCAAAACCATATGCCACTATTTAGGGTTCTCACTAGCCAAGCATCTCGAAGAAATTTCCAAACTCTTTTTTACCACTTTGGATTTCCTATTAGTTTGAGGATCATATGTTACATTAGACTGAAATTTTAGGCCTAATTTCTTCCACAATGTCTTCCAAAAATGTCCAAGAAACTTGCTATCCCTATCTAAAATGGTGGTATTCAAAAAACCATGCAATCAAACAATTTTGTTTTAAACCTATTCTCTCTAATAGACTTATAGCATGTAGTTACATTAATTTAAAATCCATCAACAACTACAAAGATAGATTCATTACCTCACTGTGTTCATGGTAATATAAGAACAAATCCATGCTCAAATTTTCCCATGGTTCATTTGGTACAAGCAATGACATATACAATATGGTGTTTTTCCTTTTTCCCTTTGCATTTTGATAAATTTGAAAAAATTCTACCCATTTCCTCTTGTTTCTAGAAACTTCGGGAATATAGTAACTTTCTTATACCAAATCCCTTGTTTTATCCACTTCAAAGTGAAACCACCACTTTGTAACTCTCTAGTGATGTTCTTTATCCTTAATTCTCTTGGAATACACAATTGTCGAT
Organism: Picea mariana; assembly: GCA_032191745.1. Taxonomy (NCBI): domain Eukaryota; kingdom Viridiplantae; phylum Streptophyta; class Pinopsida; order Pinales; family Pinaceae; genus Picea; species Picea mariana. The sequence goes on from JASDQU010585321.1 coordinate 27,770, forward strand.
TTTGGAACAATGAACTGTCTTGGATGAAATAATCCAAGTATATTGTCCTATATTCACTCCATCATTATTTACAAGCCTTCAATGACTCGACAAAATCAATGTCCTCAACATACAAATCTTTCACGCATCGAGCCCAACTACCTCTATATACATCTTAGTTAACAAGATTTCCCTCCTATTCAATGCATTGAAAATTATATTGGATTACACTCATGTGCTTTAACAAAAATAAATAACTTTCTAAGAACTCACTCCATTTCATAAGCTTTTGATTCAAATTCACTTGGTTATTAATAAAATTCAAAGCTTGGTGATCAATGCACAAAATAAACTCTTTGGGAAGTAAGGAATGACATTGCTTCCTCAAAATGATAACATAAACTCTTGATCATATGGGGAAACTTCCTCTTTGCCTCATGTTGAAATAATGTAACTGTGAAGAGAATTCTTATTATTATTTGATTATTTGATTAAATCCCCATTGCGGATTAATCATGTCATTATTATTATTATTGTTATTGGATTAATCCCCATTGAGGATTAATCATGTCGGTAATTGTATAAGGACCAAATCCCCTTTTGTGGATTGGTCATCGGACAATTACAAAGGACAGAATAAGAAGTCAGCCCCAACAGTTATAATGGAAGACCCAGAATTAATTAAAGGTGGGTTTACCCACCCAGAGTGAGAGGTCGGCCCTGCCAGTTGTGACCTTTCACACGTGCCAATCTGATATAAATAAGAGGCTAGCGCCTCACTTCAAACACACAACTCACTTGTTGATTTCTCTTATGAGGCAAGCTACAATTACCAGAGAGAGGAGAAGAAGAGTGGCACATCTCTTGGGGAGGACTTTCTGTATTGGTTTGAGTTATCTCTTGAACATTGTATAAGCTATTTATGATAAGGAAGTTTTTG
>JASDQU010585321.1:45297-64573 GCA_032191745.1 Picea mariana
AGAGTAACTTAGTCATTATCCTTAAACTTAGTCATGTTTTCTACACACTTCATGGCTACAAAAAATATGTTAGTAGCACGCCTTCTCTCCCCACTAGCATACATGAATGGTAAAATGAATCAATGTTTTTCCCCAAGATTGAGAGAACACCTCTCCCAATGCTTGCATGGGAAATACATGCCCATCCCATAATATTGGAAAATAACATATGACACATGAGAGAAGAAATAGGGAGGCTTTGGAGCTAAACACTCGGCTTCAATATTAAAACAATATTTTTGGACTCACCCCTATTTCCCTTCTTGTTGGTTCATTTCCCCCATGGTGCTCCTAGGAATGTATAACCTCAAGTGCACCTTTTATTAGTTTATATATTATTAATATTATTCCATTTTCATTCCAATGTAATCAAGTATTAACTCACTTACCACATGCTTACACATTAAGGTCATGTGCTGAGAGAGGGTATTACATCTATGATTGTTATTTCCCCTTCTTCTTCCTTCATTCTAAGAAACTCAAACTTCTTACCACCATTCAAAAATTCATAAGTTTTCTTCCTTCCATTATGTATTTCCTTCCATTCATATTGCCATAGTATTCCCACTACCATGTGTCATGCATCATTTGGCATGACAGTGCACACAATTTCTTCATGATACTGTCTAATACAAAATGTTACTTCAATGAATTGTTCCTCCACATTGATTTGATGACCTTTTAATCCAAGACACCTAGTAAGATTTTGGGTGGTGCACATTTTAATTTCAACTTTTGAACCGTTTACATGGACATTAAACTATTTATCGTTCATCCATCAATGATCATCTTGCAACACTTTTCTCTAGACTTGCATTTTGTTCTAAATATGTTTTTTATCAGACAAGCTCCTTCCTCTTTCTTCTTTAGTTTTAACAATATTATTTTGATCATTAATTTATGTCCATGCTCAGGTTTTATTGCAACTATTTTCTCTTCACCCATTTTCTCTTTTTCCTATGTCACTTGTGATTTTGCTTCGTTTCTTCTACATTCAATTCTATGTTTCATACAATCACATGTTCAATGCCCATACAATTTGCATTTAAACATGTGCCTACAAGAACTCAATCAAATACTCTTCCATTATTTCCATTGCCTCTTTGAGGGTAATTTCAGGCTCTAGTTCATTGCCAAGTGTTGGGACAAGTGTGTCATGCACCTTGTAGTCCTATAGTAGAGTAGGAAATGATTGTTGAGTTATAACAAGGAACAAATGTTGATTTGTAGAAAGGAATAAACATATAAAAATAGTAGGAAATAAATTATGAGTAGTGGAAGGGAATAAATGTAGATCACTAGTAGGCGATAAATGCTAAGCAACAATAGTTGACCAATTAATTGTTGGTGGTTTCCCAAATATAGAATTAGAAAACCATAAATGGTTTATTGTTTTGTTATGCCTATTTATTGAGTGCTAGGGTTGGAGGAAAACAAAGTGTGAGTTTTAATGTATTGTTATGTTTCCAAAGTTTCTCCATAATCCTTATGTTATTGTTGAACACTCTTGTTGAGAGAAAGGAGACTCTATAATGTATTGTATCCATTTAATTGTTGAATAATACATTGAGTGTGGTTTACAATGTGGGTTTTTTCTCCCATAAGGGTTTTCCCCAAGAAATCATTATTTAATGGTTGTATATTTCTACAATGTTTATTACTACAGCTATGTTTATTTAATTTTTTCACATTATTCTCTCATTGATTAGTGTAGGAAGTGTATTACAATCCTCTACATCCTTTCATTTGGTATTAGATCCTGATCACCTCAGATCCAAGGTGTTAGGACAAGGTTGTTTGATCTAATATTCGTTTCAGTGGGAGCTTGTGTGGAAGGAAATCTTGTTATGGAAAATGATGAACACATTTATACTATAAATGGATAATTTTAATGACACTAACTTTGAGCTATGGAAGATCAAGATGGATGATCTTCTTGTATATTTATATCTATGGGTTACAGTATCTAGAACCCACTGATATGAAAGATGAAGAGTGGGTTGTTCGACAACACAAGTATTCCAACACAAGATGAACACCTTCAGTAACCACTCACACAAGTAGATCAAATATCAACACACTGATGTTTTCAAATGTTAAAAACACTATGGGGAAAAATCCACAACCCCAACCTACATGGCCACTTGAGAACATCTTCCCTTAAGAACAACTTGGGTTAGGATTGAAGGATTCACAAAGATGACATAATAGGAGAAGGAAGGAGGCATTAGAGTCTATCCCCCCTTAATGAAAACTTATTGAATGCCTAACAAAGATTGAAGTTTGGAAAAATTTCCTTTCATAAGAGACTTTGTGAAAATGTCTGCAAATTGATCGTCTATAGGGCAAAAGAGCACTTCAATAACTCGATCATGAATGAGCTTTCTGATGAAGTGCATGTGCATATTTATTTGTTTGTTTTGTTGATGTTGAACTGGATCTTTGGCGAGCTTGATGGCACTCTGATTGTCACACCAAAGGGTTGTCGGATGTTGTTGTGGGAATCTAAAATCTAAAAGGATCAATTGAAGCCACAAGGATTCTTGACTTACATTAACCATTGCTCAGTAATCTACTTCTATTGAATATAGAGAAATTGTTTGTTGTTTCTTATAGGACCAAGTGAAAAGTATTTAACCAAGGATGAAAACATAACCTGTAGTAGAATTTCGTTCATTAGGGTTGTTGACTCAATCTGAATCAGTGAAGCCAAACAATAAAGGAGTCCCCCCTAAATTGTAATGTATCTCGAATTGAAATGTACTTCGAACATATCGAAGTATCCTTTTAGTTGTTTTCCAATGGATTTCATGGGGTCCTTGCATATACTGGGAAACAAGTCCAACAATAAAGGAAAGATCAAGACATGTATGAATCAAGTATAAGAGGCTACCAACTAAGTGAGGACACAAAGTGGCATCAACCTCGGGAGAATTACAGGTGGTAGCAATTTTGACTCCATACTGGAAGGGAGAAGGGGTTGGTTTACAATCTACCATGTGAAATAGATGAAGAAGGTCACAAGTATACTTAGACTAGAAAATAAAAATTCCTTCCTTAGTTTGAAAAACTTGGAGGCCAAGGAAATAGTGCAAAAATCCTAAGTCTGTCATTTCAAATTTCTTCTTAATGTTGGTTTTTACATGGTTTAAAAGTTTTGGGTCACTACTAGTGAGGATAAGGGAATCAACATAAAGGATCATGAGATGGATTCCTACTTTCTTGGTATAGACATTAGGATCATAATGACATCTAGAAAATCTAGTGTCAAGAAGAAAGTTGTCCATTTTGGCATACCAAGCTTAGGGAGCTTGCTTAATATTGTAAAGAGATTTCTTAAGGCGACAAATAAGGATAGAATCATTCTAGACATAGCTAAGAGGTTGTTCCATGTAGATTTCTTCTTGTAAATCCCCATGCAAGAAGGCGAATTTTACATCCATCTGATGGACCTCCCATTTATGTGAGGTTGAAAGGGATAGAACAAGTTGGATGAAATTCATTTTAGCTATAGGGGAAAAGGTTTCATTATAGTCAATTCCTTCAACTTGGGAGAATCCTTTGGAAACTAACTAGGTCTTGTGTCTTTCAACACTTTCATTTGATGCATACTTAGTTCTGTAGAACCATTTATATATGACAAGTTTTCTTCCTTTCGGAAGAGGTACAAGATCCCAAGCATTGTTTTTCATTAAATAACAATACTCTTCATTCATTGTTGTATCCCAATCTGGATGACCTAAATCTTTTGTAAATGTCTCTGGATCATGAGTCTTTGAAACTTGAGCCAAAAGAGAAGAGACTTGATGGAACTATGAACGTGTATGATGTTGATATGAAGGATCAGTGACAAGATCACCAACTACTTCTCATGGTGAACAGACCCATCTAGGAAGTGGTGGTGCTAGTTTAGGTTCATGTTCAATGGACTCATTTGGAGGAAGGTGAGAAGGTGGAGGTTAATTTTCATCCTTACTGTCGTCATTCGAAGAAGAATAAACTAGAATATGAAAAGAAAAATTGGCACAAATGTCGAAGATGGATCGCATGCCAAAGAAGACACAAACACTGAATTAGGCTCACAGGCCATAGATTTCCATCAAATTTAACATCTCTTCTAATAATAATTTCATTACAATGTGGTTGAAGAAGTCTGTAACCTTTGACATCTTCAGAATAACCAAAAAAATACACTTCTTGCTTTTAGGTTGTAATGCTTTCCTTTTCTCATTAGGAATGTGAGCTCATGCTACACTACCAAATACATAGAAGTGACTTACATCTAACTTAAGTTTATTCCATGCTTCTTCAAATGTTATATTTTTAAGAGCCTTTGTGAGAGTGGGATTTACTATGTAATTTGCACAGTTAATGACTTCTTCCCAATACTTTAGAGCTAATCCCTTAGATTGGATCATACAATTAGCCATTTCTTTTAATGTGTGGTTCTTTCTCTTAGCAACACCATTTTTCTGTGGTGTATATGGAACATTGTGTTGCATTTGGATTCCTTTGTACAATGCAGTAACTTGTAAATTTATTGTTCACATATTTGTCTCCATTATCTATTCTTAAACTTTGAAGTTGATGTCCATATTTCTTTACTACAAGGGCCTTGTAGTCCAAAAAATTGTCAAAAACGTTTCTCTTAAGTTTTAAGAAGTAAACCCAAGTGCATTTGGAGAAGTCATCAATAAAAGTTAAGAATATAATTGCACCCAGAAAAAGGAGAAGCAAGTGGACCACACGAGTCATTGTGAACAATATGCAAAGGTGTTGATGCATGCCAAGAGACACATTTGTCAAAACTGTCCAGATGATGTTTGTTAAGAACACAACCGACAAAAATACCATCTATGCATGAAACAAGAGAAAGACCAATCACCATCTATTGATCACATAGTTGTTGCAATGAGTGATAGTTTAGATGACCAAACTTCTCATGCCAAATTTTTCTCAAGTCATCACTATGAGTAACAAAAAATGATGAAAAAGATGATGACCCAAAGTTGTCAAAATTGTACAACCTTGTAATATTATCAACAATTCCAGTTGCAAGAACATGCTCAAGATCTTTTAGATCCTTGATTAAAACTTGGTGAGGTGAAAACTCTATGGTTTTACCTTCACCTGAATGAGTGATTCGATATATTGATAGAAGGTTGCAGGAAAGACTTGGAACACATAATATATCATTGAAATGACCATTATCTACTAGAATTGTTCCAGACCCTACAACACTAAGAGATCTATCATCACCAACACATATTTTCTTGGTGTTAGATTCATTTAGAGTAGAAAATATGGCTTTATCCTTAGCCATATGATAAGACACTCCATAATCAATAAGCCACTCATCAAAAGAAGAAGTAGAAGTTGCATTGAAGGAGAAACCAAAAGTAGAATGTGCATGTCCATGAGAAGAAGTAGTAGAATCTATATTGATGTTGTTCTTCTTCATTGCTACTTCTAGAGCTTCCATCTTCTTAAAACATTTGGAATCATCATGACCATCTTTCCACAAAAGTTGCAATGTCTATCAGTCTTCTTATTTTTATATTTTTCTCCATTGTCGGCATTAGGAGTGGAAGTTGGTTGAGTGGGTTTGGGACCCTTATTTTTGTTGTTGTTATGGTGAGGATGTTGCTTCTTGGGATTCTTGGATTTATCTTTCTGCTAAGACGCTAAGGCTTTGTTGGATGTACCTGCAGTGTTGATCAATCTAAGCTGCACAAGCTTGTCTTGCTCTCTAATCAAAGCATCACAAAAGGACTCAAGAGTGGGTTTTTCATAATAAGTCCCTAGATCTTGTTTGGTGGCATAGAAGGTAGATACAAGCACTGAATATGCACTACCAAGATTAGCAAAAATAAAATATATGCAATGCTCATCATCCAACTTTATGTTACATTCTTCACATAAAATTCTAAGTGTTTTGAACTTAAATAAATAGTATTCAATGCAATAAGAATCATTTGGACTTAAAGTCGTTGTTTGATTTTCTATCTGATGGGCTCAAATAATATTGTGTTTACCAAACATAGATTCAATATTTTCCCAAGCTTTATTGGGGGCATCAAGTCCTTGAAGGTGAAACCTTAAATCAAGATAGATGGGCATTTTGATTATTCCATAGGCTTCGTCATTCATATTTATCCATTTGACATAATTCTCATCACTTGTGGTTTCATCTTCTTTTCCCAAGGTAATTTGGTACATTCCTTTACTTCTTAATAAATCCTCCATATGGCATTTACATTGAAATTAGTTGGTGCTAGTAAGAAAAAGATCACTGACATATTCCATATTAAAATATGTAGAAAAAGATGAAAATTATGGTCTATATGGAAATATCTCGAAAAAATAGGTTGTTTAAAAAAAGACGGCACTAAAAACAGACTTCAGATGTGAAAGTTATGCCCTTTTGAAGAAAGATATAAATGGTAACCAAATAACCACATTGAAGGTAGAAGTTGGTCCATGTGGTGATACCCCTCCTAATAACCTCACATTTACAAATAAGTTGCTTATGAAGTGGTCCACTTTTATAGAATAAGTGGGGATCACTTTACAATGAAGTTACTTTATAAAATAAAGTTGCATGCAAAATAAATAACTTTAAAATAAAATATTAAAGCTACTTATAATGATTCACTTTTATAATTTAAGTGAAATATGCTTTAAATGGATGCATGAACTTTTTAAAAAAAAATTAATAAAAAGAGACTTTAACTCAAGATCTCTTACTTAATAAAGAAACTTTTAACCAAGTTTTAAGAAAAACATATTGTATTGTTTGAAAGGATCAAGATTTGTGTTGTCATTGTTGCTGTTGAGGATTGGGGTTGTTGTTGTTGTTGTTTTTGAAGATGGTCTTGGAGAGTGTGCTTATAAAAACTATTTTTACACAAGAAAAAAATTTCACTTATCGATGGAAACAAGGGTTAGATCTCAGTTAGCTTACCTAGAAAATGCAACTTTTCCCTCTATTTCTGATTTATCGAGATCACACATAACGCACGACAAATAGAATACATAGATAGGAAAACCCTTTCTGATCTATTTCTGATTTGTTGCGATCATACAGGGTGTGGGGAAAAGAGCATACAGAGATAAAAAAAATAAAAAACCAGGAAACCAAAATATTAACTCTACAAAAATTTAAAAGGGCGTATTCGGGATTTATACCTCCAAATCTGACTAAAATGGTCGTATCTTGGGAAAATGGAAACCTTTTCGAGTGAAACGAAAAGAATTCCTGACTAAAATGAGCACTCCAGATGCAATGAAACAATCCTCTTAGCCTAAAAATGTACAAAAATGGAAGAAACCAAAGATGAGGAAACACAACTTCAAGATCTCAATCTACAACGGGAGTGGGTCTTCAAATGAGCTATGATACCATGTTTGACAACATAGGTATTCGAACAGAGGATGAACACCTTTAGTAACCACTCAAAAAACCAGATCAAAGATAAAAATACCTATTTTTTTTACATGGTAAAATCCTTATGGGGAAACATCCACGACCCCCAGCCAACGTGGCCACTTGGAGCAATTTATTAATGCAAAAGAAAAATATTACAGATAGATTTACAAGAGAGTTGCTCACAATCAATCATCAGAAAATGACCCTCCATGCTCTTTAAATAGAGATCATAGACCAATCAGGTGTTAAGGCATGGATCAATGTATCCATTAAGATCAAGGAGAATATGAATCGTTGGATCTCTTTATGTTGAGAACATATCGTGACTGTAGAATTTCTTAACTATAAATGAATACTAAAGAATCACACTAAGAAACACACTTTTACCTAATGATACATTAGACCAAGTTGATCTTAACTAACTCCTAAGTGTCTAAATATCCTAACATGGGTGGTGTTGGAGAGAAAGAAAAAAATAATTGTCAAAATCTATTTGGTTGATTCGATAATATTGACTATTTCTAAAGAAAAAACCACAAAAACTCTTTGGAATAAGTTGGAGGATTTGTATCGAGTTAAATCCTTGGTTAATAAACTTTTTCTACAAAAAAACTTTGTTCACTTTGAGATTGGGTGAGGGTGATTCTATAGTTGAACACCTGAACACATTTAATACTATTGTGACCCAACTGGTCTCAATTGGAGTGAGTATGTATGAGGAGGATCTTTGTATGACCCTTTTTATGTTTTTTCTTCCATATTCATGGGACAACTTGGTAATGGCCATTGGAAGCACTATAAAGACATTGGTGCTTGATGAGGTCATAACTTATTTAGTATTAGAGGAGGTGAGGAAAAAATATTTTGAATCCACCAATGAGGCTTTGGTTGTTCATGGAAGATTGAAAGAGAAAGGAAGGAAGAGAGGAAAGGGAAAATTAAAAATCCCATGGGAGACATAAGTCTCCTAGAAATTTTAAGGAAAATGTTGGAATGGTGGAAAGGTTGGGCATTTCAGAAGAGGTTGAAAGGAAGAGAAAAATAAGAATAAGAAGAAAAATAATGATTTTGATGATGAGTCTAAAAACACTTTTCAAGAGGATGGTGGAGATGTCTTTGTTGCATCTTTGGAAACCCATGCAGGCCAGAGTGCATGGTTGATAGAATTTGGAGCTTCCTTTCAGAAGACTTCCCATCGACACTAGTTCTTAGTGCATGAGAAATATAATGGTAGGATGGTATACCTTGGTGATGACTCTCATATTATTATTGTCGGCCATGATAGAGTCTTGATCAAATTCCTTGATGGTAGAGTAAAGTGGATCAATGAAGTTTTTCACATTATGCATCTGGCATGAAAACTACTATTAGTAAGAACACTTAATGATGTGGGTGTGAAAGTTTTTTCCTATGAAAAAGGTTTTAAGATGGTTCGAGGAGCTATGTTATCATTAGGAGTATTTGTGTGGGCACTTTGTTCTAGCTCGATGCATGTACTATTCAATGTAATAGTTCTTCAATTTATGTAGAGAAGAGATCTATAAGATCTACACCTTCACAGTCAAAACCTATATTTATGATGGTCATGCTTTTTTCGGTACTTAAACAAGATATTTCTTCAAAAAACAAGTTACCTGCAGAGAAGACAATGCTATGGAACCAAATATTGGGCCATATAGGTGAGAAGGTCCTACGGGCCTTAAAAAACAAAAATCTTGTTGATGGATTGTTCTCTTGAATTTGATTTTTGTGAGAATTTCATATATGGAAAACAGATCCATGTTCAATTTTATTCTAGTTCTCACAAATCTTATGGGTTGTTGGACTTAATCCATCCTAATGTATTTGATCAAGTTAAATTTCTTTTGATTTCTAAGGCTTTGTATTATGTGTCATTCATCGATGATTATTCTAGAAGGACATGGGTATATTTTGTTCGAAATAAATTTGAGGTTTTTAATCAGTTTAAGGAGTTTAAAGATCTCTTGGAAAAATCAAATTAGTAGGAATATAAAGGTGTTGAGAATTGATAATGGTGAAGAATTTTGTTCTGTAGAGTTTGATAAGTTTTGTAAGGAGAATGTCATTGAAACACATAATAAAACTCCATATGCCCCTTATCAGAATGGAGTTGCAAAACAAATGAAAAAAATGTTAATGGAGAGAGCTAGGAGTATGCTTATTGGATCCAATTTAGAGATTAATTTCTAGGAAGAAGTAGTTGCTACTACATGTTACTTCATTAACATATCTCCCACATCATCTTGTGTGGATAAGACTCCTATGGAGGTATGGATGAGAAAGAATTCCTCACTTTAACATTTTCATGTTTTTGGTTGTGAGGCATATGCTCATGTGCCTAAGGAGAAGCAGTCGAAGTTGGATAACAAGGATGTGAAATGTATCTTCATTGGCTATGATGTTGGTGTGAAATAGTACAATCTTTGGGATCCTATTCTTGGAAAATTTTTGTACAACATGAATGTTATTTTTAAAGAGGTTAAGCCTTATGCCACAGTGGTGTAGCCTAAAGAGAATGAGAAGAAGTTAAGGGTTCATCTACCTCCCAAGACTGAGAAAGAACTATAAAATGAATAAGAAGTTCCTAATGGAACTAATGAGAAGGAAGGTTTAGATAATTCAGAAGAGGAGGACTCCACCTCAAACTTTAAGGAGGTCCACTCGACGTAGAAGGAAACCTACAGATAGGTATAATTAGTCCATTGATTTCATATGTATATTTTCCTTATTTTCTAACATTTATGAACCTAGGATCGTGAAAGAGACAACATATATGGAATATAAGGAGTCCTAGAGATTTCCCATAGATGAGGAAATGGATGCAATTAGAAAGAATGATACATGGGACTTGGTATCATTTCTTGATGGACAAAAACCCATTGGATGTAAATGGGTGCTCAAAAAGAATATTGGTTTGGATGGAAATGTTTAAGAGAACAAGGCAATGTTGGTTGTGAAGGGATATTCCCAGGTTAGGGGATAGACTTTGGTGCAGCTTTCCTCAGTTGCTAAGTTAACATCTATTAGGTTCACATTATCTGTAGTATCATCTTTTTTATTAGAGATAGAACATATGTATGTGAAAAGAACATTTTTTCATGGTGACTTGAAGGAAGAGATCAATATGACACAACCAAAGAACTATGTTGAAAAAGGTAAAGACTCATTGGCTTGCAAATTAAAAAAGTCCTTATATGGTCTCAAACAGTCTCCCATAGTGTGGTACCAAAAGTTTGATTCTTTAGTGTTGGGATTGGGATTTCTAAGATCCAAATCAAGTCACTATTTATTGCAAACATGATGGTGATCATTTCCTTGTTATCACTTTATATGTAGATGTTATGTTATTCTTTGGTAATAGTAAGGATGGGATTCATGACTTGAAGTCTTGTATTTTAGAACAATTTAATATGAAAGAATTGGGGTCTACAAAATATCTCTTAGGAATGGAGATTAGGAGAGATAGAGAAAATATAAAGATTCAATTGAGCCAAAGTAAGTATGTAAACTATGTGCTACAACATTCTTGCATGGAACATTACAGACCATTGAGTGTTCCAACTTCTGTGGGAACTGATATTTCAATTGAGAAGTGTCCTACAACACCTGCAAACATGTAGGATATGCATTATGTTCCTTACCCTAGTGCAGTTGATAGTTTGATGTATGGTATGGCATGTACTAGACCAAACATTACCCAAGAAGTGGGAGTCTTCAATTGATTCATGGCTAATCCTTGATGTGAATATTGGATTACAATGAAGAGGGTCTTCAAGTATTTGCAAGTAATTTTGAATATTCCATTTTATATCATAGTGATGTTTCAAGGGACCCAAACTTAGTGGATATATAGGGTTATGTGGGTTTTTCTTGGGCAAGGGATGTAGATAGAAGGAAATTTATGAGCAAATACATGTTTCGATTTTTTAGCGAAGTAGTATGTTGGATGAGAAAGAGACAAGTTGTGTTCACTTTAGCCACTGCAGAGGCAAGGTATACGGTAGTGACTCATGCCTATAAGGAGACCATTTATCTTATGAAACTATGTTTAGGAATAGGGTTAAGTCAAAAAGTTGTTACAATTCAATGAGATAGTAATAGTGCCATTTTTCTTTCTAGGAACCCAACCTTTCATTCCAAGACAAAGAATATAGATATCTAGTACCATTTCATTAGGTACATGGAAGAGGATGGAAATGTGGTACTAGATAAAGTTGACACTTTGTAGAATGTTATAGATGCATTGATGAAACTATTGACCATAGGTAAATTCAAGTGGTACTATGAATCTATGGGCCTTATGGTCCCTAACAATTAGCTCACAGTTTGATGCATTCTCCCTTATACTCTTGCAATGTATATGAAAAGTGGGAGAATGTTGGGACAAGTGTGTAATACACCTTGCACTCCTATAGTAGAGTAGGCAATGATCGCTAAATTGTAGCATTGAAAAAATGTTGAGTTATAGAAAGGAATAAATGTAGAGAAATAGCAAGGAATAAATGTTGAGTAGTGGTAGGGAATACATGCAAATCACTAACAAGAAATGAATATTAAGAAACAATAGTTGACCGATTAATTGTTGGTGGTTTCCAACATGTAGAATTGGAAAGCCATAAATGGCTTATGGTTTTGTTATGCCTATTTATTGAGTGTTGGGGTTAGAGGAAAATGGAATGTGAGTTTTAACTTACTGTTATGCTACAGAAATTTCTCCATAATACTTATGCTACTATTGAACATCTAGTTGAGAGAATGAAGAATTTGTAATGCATTATAACCATTTAGTTTTTGAATAATACATTGAACATGCTTTAGAGTGTGGGGTTTTTCTCCTGGAAGCGTTTTCCCTAGGAAATAGTTGTCTAAATATGGTTGTATGTTTATATGTTGTTTATTACAGCAATTGTGTTTGTTTAATGTATGCACATTCTTCTCTCATTGATTATTGTAGGAAGCATATTATGCACCTCTACTTCCTTTCAACAAGATTTGTTGGCCTCTCCTTCTTGCTTTCTATACATTTGAATTATTCCATATTTACATTGTCCTCTTCCTCTACCTCAACCTCTACCACTATATGATCATAGATTCTTTATTGCCAACTTATTTTCTACTCACATGGACAATTAATAGGCCTCCTAAACTTAGTGAAATCATATCAAACTAAATATTTCATCTTGAATGTCCAACCTTAGGCCAATTTGTAAAATTCCTTAGTGGACTCTATCACACTCATCTCTTTCTACCTTAGGTTTTGTATCCGCTTCAACAAACTCAACTGATAATCACTAGGTAGAAATTCTCCCTTAATATTGGTTACCATCTTATCTCAAGCCTTAGTTTTATGTTTGTCTCTTCTATATCTATCAATTAATACCTCTTTTCACCATAATGCAACATGCTCTTTCAATTTTGTATGTAAGAAAATGTAACCCTATGAGGGGTCTCAACATGTTCACACTCAAAATATCTTCAATCTCACTAATTCAATCGATCAATTCATCCAAATTTAAACAACCCAAAAATGTAGGAGTTTCAATTTTAGGCTTAACTATAATTCTTATAATGGCTTAAACAATTATTTCCTCCGATATGGGATCATTCTACTCTTGCTCTATTTGTTGTGCTTCATCTCCCCTTTCTCTTGCTTGCTCCATATCACTCTCACCATCATTGGTTGTAATTTTCCTTATGTCTACTCCCAAGGCATTAAGTCTACTTTGCATTTCCCTCACCATCTCTGCAATGTCATCATCAATTTTTCCATGTGGTTTACTTCTATCCCATCGAACTTGAATGCCTCCCCTTTGTGTCATACTACAATTCAAAGAATCTTCTCCATTTTTAAACTTGTTCTTACAATTTCTCAATGCTTTATTTCTATAATTCTCTTGGAGACTCTTCATAGTCCTCACACCCTCTACCTAGTCACTGACATCAGAGTTATCTCCCCATAGAGGATTCAAGCCCACTTTAAGACCAACTGATCTAGAAACATGCTAGAGGTTTATCAAAGTACACATTGGTTTTAAAAGAAGCCATTACAATCCACAAACAATAAATTTAAGCACATTTGTAGACAAAACTTGTACATGTCTACTTTTATTTTTTCATACCTAGTTGAATTAGTATTTACATAGAGCTACTTATTCAAGGAGAAGAAACCATATATTGTAACACCCCAAGGTCGAGCCCCTTCTGAATTGTAATTATGCTTATAGGCTGGTGAGACAAATGCTAAGGCCAATGAGCCTAATTTTGTATATGTAAATACACACATATCATTAATAAAATTATAGTGTTGTGCATAGACCCTCCACAATGAAAGATTTATGGGGGACTAAGCTCCACTAGGTGGGGAGGGGGATAAGTTTCTAGGAATAGGGGCTAAGCTAGAGGGATTACCTCTAAAGGAATAATATAATATTATTATTTCCTAGAAGCTAAGGTTTGATATAACCATGTTGTCCTAATTTCCTGGCGAAAAGGGGGATGAGTGTTAAGTGGAGCTCATGCAGCTTCAAGGAGGCATGTTTCAACCTGGGTGCATGTAGTTTTAAGTGGGAAATTTGGCTCGTTGGGGGGGAATCACTGACAAGTCTCACGATTCTCATGACTGTCACGGATCCTTCACCATTACGTCTGTACTCTCGCGAGGTTAGGCACCCGGGAAGAGAGCCACACTCCCCACTGATGCACGCGTGATTGCAACCTGGAGTTACTGAATGTTGCCCTGTGTGTTTTCCCTATGAAGCCCAACGCATTTGTATTCACCTAAGTCGTGTTCTGTCTTAGCGTTTGGTTGTTTCCACTTTCGGTGTCCATACCATTTTTCTGTTGATGTCGTCACCCGTGTGTTAGTTGAATGTTGTTGTTGTATTGCTTAAGAGATGAATTGAAGAGGTGGGTTGCTAGGCCTGTGAGCAACTCTCCCAGGTGAGAGAGTTTGTTGGGAAGTGAGTTCTCCTGGAAGGGAGTCTCGTAGTAGCTACAATACTATGAGACTTCTGGTCCAGCCTGTTGCTGAACCCCAAGGTAAGGGAGGTGTAGTAGTTGATGGACTTGTATTAGTGAAGGTGTAACCTCCTGGGGTGGAGAAGGCATGTGGGGAATGAGGGTCTATGGTTTGTAGGCATAAATGGCTCCTAGGATAAAATATCCTTCATGTTGTTCTATGCAACTTCCTTGTTGTCCTTGCTAAGCCTAGAATTCCCTTTCCCGGTGGAGTTTAGTCCCAGCTTGGGGGTGACCCATTGTTGAGCTTGATGAGCAGCATGGTCTAAGGCTGGGAGGTTCATGGAAGTTCTGCATGCAGTTAGTGGTGATCTATTAAAAGATAAGTACCAATTATGTGTTCGTTGTATGTTGTGTATTTGTATTTGCATTATAATTAATGAGTAATGTCTATGTATATATATATATATATATATATATATGCGCGCATGTGTGTGTGTGTGTGTTGCATGTATGTGTTAATGTTGCTTATGTATGAACATGTGTATGAGTAGAGTATTGACGTCTGTTTAATTGCATTGGATAGATATATATTTATAAGTGTGAATACCAGATGTTATATCTATCTTCCAGTTAAGTTTTATACGTGATTATTTCCGCAAAGTTACTCGGTGGCATGGCCTGGCCTATTGTTTAAGGATAGGAATGTCACACAAATTGGTATCAGAGAAGTAAATGAAAAGTTAAGGTTTCTTCAGTAGCGTTACCTAGTAGGGGTTGATGGTCGGGGTCATTACAAACTGGTATCAGAGCCATGGTTTCGACATTAAGCCTGGATGGGCCATGTTAGTGGTTAATGAGACAAAGATTTCAGAGTGAATTTTTGTCGAAAGGGACAAAATTTGAGGTTTAGAGCATCCATGGGTGTAAGGAGTGCGTCGACAGAGTCTTTGACTCAAAAATCTCAGGATAAATAGCTTGACTTTTCTCATGAAGGGACGCGAAGATCTGTTGCAAGGAGTGCACAGATACGAAATTCAACTAAGTGTCGAAGCAACCCTCTAAGGGGAAAGGGGTTCAAGAAATGAATCTCAGGAAAGATAGTGGGAAGAAATATTCAAAGGGGGAGAAACTGGCAAGGTTTAACGAGTTAACGGCTAGGATTTCTTCAGGAGGAAACAGACTCACTCGAGACTGTCAGATCCAGAAATGTTGCGAGGTGGTTAGCCGTGAGTTCCTTTGGAAATCCACAGAGTAACGGAGTCCGTCTGTGCCATCGATCTGAGAGAGAGGATACATGGAAAAAATACGTGGACTTTGGGAGAAAACGAGTGTGGAGAGGTTGAAACTCCCAAAGCTCGAAGATCCAAAGTGAATTGCAGTCGTCGATCTGTGGGAGACACGCATCGACAGATGGTCAACTTCAGGTGAAATCACTTCGGGATAAAATGAGTGTGGAGAGGTTGAAACTCCTGAATCTCGAAGAGACAAATTGATTTGTAGTCGTCGATCTGTGGGAGACACGCATTGATAGATCATCAACTTTGGGTGAAAGCACTCCGGGAGAAAGCGAGTGTGGAGAGGTTGAAACTCCTGAAGCTCGAAGAGACAAAGTAATTTATAGTCGTCGATCAGTGGAAGACACATGTCAGCAGATCGCGTACTTCGAAAGTGGGGATAAAGCAACGCGGAGCACCATGTGGCAGGACACACGAAGCCAACATGTGGTCCAATCAGGCGGGTGACACAAGGTAGTTAAACTTGGCGAAGAAGTTAACTGGATCGGGCCCACATTAACTTTGATCACGATCTATCAAGATTGATGGCTGAGAGGCATTGTGGAGATTGAATTTACGTGGTAGATAATTCTACAAGGTAGTCCCACAATCCAAACCACAGTTTTCCAGAAGGGGTACGTGTTAGCGTGGGGAAAATTGAAAAACGATTGGCGGGTTACTCCAAAACTGCCAAGGCCTGCCTCCTCAATTTGAAAAGTACTAAAGTTGATGTGATGTTTTGGATATTTATTAGTTCAAGCACAGAAACTGTTGGCCCCAGTGGATGTGTGGCGCCAGATTTTGAAGTCTGAAGACTTGACACTTTGGAAGAAGTGGTGCATGAAGGAATGTGGACCCTAGATCCACCATTCTTTATGCATTCTATAGTTCGTTGTTCTATGATGTGGTGATGCGTGGAAAAGGGGAACCTCCGAAGCTCCGGAGCCTGAAGTTTCAACACTCTGGATAAGTTCCCAAATCATTAGCACTTGGNAGCACAGAAACTGTTGGCCCCAGTGGATGTGTGGCGCCAGATTTTGAAGTCTGAAGACTTGACACTTTGGAAGAAGTGGTGCATGAAGGAATGTGGACCCTAGATCCACCATTCTTTATGCATTCTATAGTTTGTTGTTCTATGATGTGGTGATGCGTGGAAAAGGGGAACCTCCGAAGCTCCGGAGCCTGAAGTTTCAACACTCTGGATAAGTTCCCAAATCATTAGCACTTGGTCCCAGCCGTGGTCAGAGGAGAACCAAGGACTGAGGAAGAAGGGGCTAGCGTCGAATGGTGAAATGTTGCAGAACAAAATGGGGCTTAGAAATAGAATCGTGGGGATTCTTGATCGACGCATACCCACTAAAAATGGAGTCTGATATTATTTTTTTTGAATCAGATTGTCTAAGTCCTATGGAAAATTATTAAAGACTGAAAGCCTGACAAAAATTTGGTTGATTGCACATTTTTGCAGAGTTAACAATTGATGGAACCGAACCGAATTGTCGCATAGTGCAGAGGAATGGAGGAGACACAGGGTGATTATAGTTTGAAGAATGAAGCAAGAGGAAGGGATGTTCATTTGGGAGTTGAAGGAACAAACTCCAATGGGCATGGAGAAGAGATGGATAAAGAAGGTGATTTGAAAATAGTGGGATAACTTGTTATGCTATGCAAGCACCCTCTACTTCATTAAAATAAAGTTTACAGGACCTTGCTCCATGTGTTAAAATATGCAAGATAAATTATGTGCCAAGTTTATGCATCTTCTTTTATATGTTCATGTGTGAGGAAATGTTCTTTTAAATGGTTAAATATGTACTTTAAATAAATACACAACAGCATAACTTGCAGCAAATAAACCATCAAACTCACAACAATAACAAGATGATAAAGTAGTTCACCCCTCTCTAGGCTACATCTCCTTGAGCCTCCATCAATGGACCTGGCTCTCTGGGATTAATTTGTCAAAAATTATTTTACAAGCTTCTGCTCAACTCCAATAGAAATACTGACTAGACCATTGGGTTCAGAATACATAAAAACCCCAAAAATGACTAATTAAACTCTGAAAACGGATCATGGCTCATCCGGGCATGACCTCTTCTACATGTGGCCTTAAGCTTCCTTGAGCTTCTCTGTGGAAAAAACACCTGTAAAATTCCTCAAATGGATCTGGAACCTATCCCAAAGTGTTCAGAGCATAACAATTAGCCAAAAATGATTATTCCATCACAGAAAACAAACATAGGATCATCTGAGCATGACCTCAAACAATGAGGGCTTCAAGCTCCCTAGAGCTCTCTGAAAATTCAATGGTTAAAAACCTGCAAAAGAAGTCTTCAAATGGATTTGAAAACAGTGCCAATGGATTCAGAATGTCCAAAAACCCCTAGCTGGGCTTTTTCGGCACCTCATTTGGCCAAAAAATGAAGAAGATAGGCTTCTTGCCATTCTCTTCCTTCAAGCTTGGTGTCTCTGGTTCACCAAAATGCACCTCTGTGTGCTCAACCAAGAACAAACTCAAAAACTCGTGCTAAAACCTAGCACATGCGCATAACCGCAAAAACTGTCAAACTGTAGGACGATTAGGGCGCGCCCAACCCCTAACCACCAAGGCCACGGTCACAAGGTCACCATGTGACCATGCGCTATCGCAAAAGGGGGCTCCATTTACAAGAGCAAATAGACAAAAGACAAGTGGCGGGTCATTTGTATAACCGTTGAAACCAAAACGTAAATCCGTGCGCATATGGTGGCAGAGTCATATGGTAATATACATGACCGAGGGCTATCCATTTAAATTACCAAACTCCCCGCGCATATGGTCATATGTTTAAAGTGTGCAACCAGGGGCTGGGGCTAAGCCTCAGCCCATACACGCCCCAACTCAAACTTTAATTCAATTTAAATAAATATAAAACCATATACATATCAAGTGACACCGTGTGGTATGTTGGTCGAGCGGCCATTGCTAAAGCTTTGAACGGGAGAGGAGGTCCGGGGTTTGAACCCCACGGACTCCATAATCTTTTAACCAATCAACCAATTACAACAGTGCCAYGTGGCAGCCCATGACTGGGCCACGTGGCACCACACCATTTTCCCATTAAGTGCCACGTGTCACAACATCACTCGTCCACATCTACCAATCCGAAACTACCACGTCATCATATTCCAACTTAGTGTACGGACATGCCACATCAACATACGACCTCTGCCACATCAGCATCCATACGGACTGTACGGATTGTGCAGTCAGCCCTTTTTTTTTTTACCTGTTTGGCGATTTGAACAGATCGCAATATCTCTCTCATCCGACGTCCGTTTGAACCCAAACGAGTTGCGTTGGATTTTTGATGATGAGGGCTACGCACCCATTCGTTTTGAGGCAATTCCGAGAACTTTGGTTTTTGAGCTAACTTTTTACCCCTAGTCTAGATTTTGATCAAAAGGAAACATGATGAAGATCATTGAAAAGTTGCAGAAAGATGTCCAGACTCACCAAGTAGATAAGAAAAATCTCATAAAATCCAGGGAGCAATAGGGAGAATTCAAC
>JASDQU010585322.1:1891-12234 GCA_032191745.1 Picea mariana
GATCCAAGCAGTCATCCGAAATGAAAGAGACCTAATGCATACATAAGAAGGTTATAATGATCAAATATGACACATACCATGATACCTCGGACCAATTACCTCATGAAGCAAGAGCCTTTTCTGATGCAAGCCCAGGCCGGTAGTGATGGAAGCTGGTACTGCTGACAGGACAAAGTTGGCTGAGAAGAAGAAAGATGGGCCCTCCAGGGCCATGCTCAAGTCGCTCCTGCTCTCGGTACGCCATGTCTAGGACCATGTGGGCCTCGAGACATGATCTCCTAGTTATCCCTAGAGAGCGGGGATAACAAGTCTCACATTTATTTTCTTGTCATAAAATAAACAAATTCCCCTCAGTTCACAGTGCGGTTCCTGACCCTTCTAGTTGCGAGCTTGTCTCGATCTGCTGGGAGTAAGTTCATACACGCTGTGCTGGTCAGTGGTTGATAGTTTAATTAGGACAACCCCCAAAGTAGTTAACTTGATGCGCGAGAAAACGCCTTGAAGTGACCTGAGAAGTAAGGCAAGCCCTCTTGGGACCTGGCTTCCCTCCCGTTTTGGACATCCAACACTTTGAGTGAGTTTTACTAGTGAGACCATTGGGTTTCGGTAAAGCTCTCCACAAGTTTCCAAACAAAGAGTTAACCTCTAAAGAGGCCCAAACCATTTCATTAACTGAACATTAATTTATCCTAATAAAACACTCGAACTACATTGCCCACGATTCTCTTTAAGGCACTAGTCTCAATTTTTCACATTCAGCAAAGCCACGGGCTTCATTTCATGTTTGGTTATCTATCTAAATTTAAATGAAACTTGCACCTAACAATTGTTTCTCAGTATCCTTTTGATGCAAGTATATGTTCATTTAATTATATATCGTGGTGAATGATTATTTCATGTTTTATCAGTTGATGGTTGATGGTTTAAAGAATAAATAAACTCCTAAATTTCATTGTTGTACTTAGCTTAATTCAAAGCCTTAGTATATTTTGTTAGGGACTACCCCCCTTGGCTTCGCTAGGAGTTGGCCTAGACGGAGGAGTTGAGGATTAGGTGACAGCACCTTAACTCTCACTTGCCTCCAAGGACACACCAAGTGGATTGAAGATTTCTTCCACGTCTCCCAGGTGTGTATAAGGCGGCAACAAGACGAACATCTTAGTTTACATTTGCAATCAAACGAAGAAATACTTGTATGCATTGGTTTTGGATATTGGAAAGATTTTCTTTATAATTTGACAATTGCTTGAATTCTTGTTGAGAACAAAATCGTATGAAATTTTGCATTCTTGAGTGTTTGTTAATGAAAGAAAAGAAACTCTTCTCCTTCCTGTAGCTAGAAGTTCATTGAAAAGAAATTTTGCATCTCATTCTTTTCACCTGTTTTGGAGTCGAGTCTCAAACATCATCAATTTCACTATCATTCATCTTTGTGTAACGAACAACCATGAAAATGAACGTTAATTAAAATCAAACTAAAAACTTTTGTTTTTAGATCTTTACACCAACAATAGACTATGACTAGAGCTTTGGAATAGGCTGTGAGAATAAATCTCTAAAGCATTCGAGACAAACGCAGAATCTTGTGATAGGGAGAGTAAATCCAACCTTCGTATAAGCATAGCTAGGATCCCCCTCTCACACGGGGATTAAACATGAGGTCGCGTGCAGGAGAGCTCGAAGATTATCCCTCCGAGACTTAACCAATCATAGTAGTACAATTGTATATTGGGGGTTCTTCCTGAGGAACAAATGTTTTCATTTGGTCTCGGAGCTTCGTGAATTCTGAATCCGTTCGGAGTCCTCTGGAGTTTGTCAGTCCATTTTTCCTCAATTCTCTTGAAGAATTTTGGACTTGATATCCTGCCCATACATTCGGACTCAACTGTTGACTGTACCCTCCCAGAGGCTGACTACGAGTTGGTATCCTTAGTAGCCATAATCTTTAGGGTCCTTACACAAGGTGACGGTTAAGGGAAGTCTTTGTTGTACCTAGAACAAATGTTGGTCAAACTCACTCGGGCTCCTTGGAGGGTAACCAATGGGTAACACCATGAGGGGACTTGCACTAAGGTGTAAGTCTGTTAAGCAGGCCGCCAACGTAACTAATCCACCCGCTCATATCCTAGCCCCTTCTCAATTTGATCACGCGATTTTGGATTTCATCACCAACTAGTACGTTCATTGAGAGAAGGCATTGTTTGCTTGTTGGTTTTCTAGATTTTTTTAGTGAGTGTTGTTTGTTTACTTTAAGTTGTCTTGAAAATTGGTATTGTGGCCGATAAAGGTCTTCGCAGATCACGTAGAATGCAAGGGTTGCCTCTAGAAGGCTACGAACCCCTACCTCCTAACGCACCTGAAGACACTTACCGTGAAGAGGTTGAAAATCATTCAGACGTTGGGAGTGTTGCTACTCCTTTGCTAGAAAATCCTAAGAGAGCTTTAGTTATGGTTTAGGAAGATTCCACTTTTCCTGTCAACTCGGCTTTGATAGTTCCTCTCGATCCACTCCTTGTTCGATTGGATTCCTCAGGTAACATTGTAGTAGAAGATTACCTCCACCTACCATCAAGGCCATATAATCAACTAGATATGAAATCGATACAACCAAATTTTAACGAAGAATACACTACCCCTGTCTATTCTACCAAAATGGTAGATCCATAGAAAACTCCTCTTTTTTCTATATGGAGAACTCCATCGGGACGAGACCTTTATGAAAAATTTAATTTTAGCCGACCACCTTTTGACCCTCCACATACCTCTAYCGYCGTCGGTGCAGAGGTATGACTATCAGGTCAGCCCATCGATCGTCCCGTCAATATTGCTACCACTTCAAGCCAAGTTCAAAGTGAAACAGGAGTCGTGTTACCCAATCATGTGCAAAGTACCTTGACRGTTACGCCTCCCATCCCTCTTCAAGCTATAGCTTCGTATACTCCACAAAATCATGTTGGGACATCTTCGCATCACAGAATGCAAAACCCTGCCACACAACTAAACCCAACTACGGAACAAATCCCTACTAGGGGGCAACCCCCCTTTAGTGGACAAATCCCTACCGCGGGGCAACCCCCCTTTAGTGGACAAATCCCTACCGCGGGGCAACCATCCTCTAGCATACAAAATACGACTGGGGGGCAACCCTGTTAAGGTTTAAGCTATTATTAGGTTTCTTTTCAATTTACTAGATAACCATAGCATAGATAGGATCACTGAGAGAAACACAATCACAAGATACGCAGCATTTATCCTGGGAAACCCTCATGGGGAAGAAAACCCAGCAAATACTTCCTTAATATAGATAGCCAATACAATGCCAAGACAATAAACCAAACACTAGAGAATGTCTTCTACTAAGCAATGCACCTCTCTCTCTTCCTTCTTCTGGCAACTGGTAACTGCAGCTTCCTTCAATACTTGCGCACTAGATGAGTGAGTTGAGTGAGTGAACAAATGAACCGTTGGCTTCCTTTATTTATACAAACTGGCAGATGTTGAAAAGGTGTCTCTTCGCTGGGCAGGGCCGACTTGTCTTTCTGAGTGGTTAAAACCACTTTAATTTCCTGGGGGCCGACTTCTCAATTTGCATAATACGATTAGGGTTTGACCAATCTGCAAGAGGGGATTTGGTCAATTACAATGCCCGACAAGATCAATCCACAAAAGGGGATTGAGCTAATGAATAATAAATCAATAATAAATAAAAGGGTATTCTACAATATTTCAATAGTTACATTATTTCAACACTCCCCCTTAAAAAGAAGGGTATTCTACAACATCATCAGGAGAGGGAGAGAAAGGGCAACAACATCAACAGCATATGGAACGCTGACTGGCATATCTATAAATCATCGGAAGTTTTTCTCATCATCAATATCATCATTCACAGCAGGGAGTTGGAATGGCATCATTCTCTGCATCAACATGGATTAATATAACACTAATACATCATCATCAATAACAGCACAAGGTTGATACAACATCAACAACAACAATATCACAGCACAAAGGCTGGAGCATCATCAGCAACAACAACATCACAGCTCGAAGGCTGGAGTATCATCAACATCAGCACTAGGCTGGAAATCTTCAGCACAAAGCTGGCATCTCAACAACATCAGCACAAGATTGGAAATCTTCAGCACGAGGCTGGCATCTCAACAACATCAGCACGAAGCTGGAAATCTTCAGCACTAGGTTGGCATCACAGCACGAGGCTGGCATCACAACAACATCAACATGAAGCTGGAAATCTTCAGCACTAGGCTGGCATCACAACAACATCAGCACGAAGTTGGAAATCTTCAGCACTAGGTTGACATCACAGCACGAGGCTGGCATCACAACAACATCAACACGAAGCTGGAAATATTCAGCACTAGGCTGGCATCACAGCACGACGTTGGCATCACAACACTACTCCCCCTTTCGAGGGAGGTCCTTTCGGACTACACCAAGCTTATCTCGAAAGTGCTCAAAATTTACATGAGATAGAGGCTTGGTCAACACATCAACAACTTGTTCATCCGTGCTAACATACTGGAGCTTTATCGCTCCTCTCTGCACCATATCACGGATGTAATGATATGAATCTCTATGTGTTTTGACTTGTCATGGAACACAGGGTTCTTTGTCATCTTTATACAACTCCGGTTATCACATAGGATCACGGTTGCTTCCATCTCCAGATCAAATAGATCTGTCAACAACTTCCGAAGCCATATGGCTTCACAACTGGCGGAACATACAGCAATGTATTCTACTTCTGACGTGCTGAGAGCAATGCTTGATTGCTTCCTACTCTGCCATGAGATCATGGCTAACCCTAGACTGAAACAACATCCTGAAGTGCTCTCTCTGTCAGAGACACTTCCATCCCAATCTGAATCAATATGACCACTCAGTCTAAAGTCATACTGATTCAAAAAACATATAAAAGATATAAACCGTCAAAAACATTTATTTCATTGTCTAGTGAAAATTTAATAGTTTACATTTATTTTCTAGACACTTTTGTCCATGGATTTATGCTTAATTCTTAAATTCTAACCGTAAAAAGGTAAATCGGCCCTATTGGAATTGTGCTTAAAGGTTGAATTTAATGTTTTGTGGCTGATTTTGAAGGTTTACTAATTCTAGGAATTAATTACAGCAATAAAAATCAGAATTGGTGAAATCCTAGAACTAGGGTTTGACCCTAAAAGGTGATATCTAACCCTACCCTAATTCATATTTCACTTTGGAATTGTTTATTAAGTTTATCTAATGTATTCTAAAGGTGAAAATCATCTCCAAAGCATTCATTGCTGTTATATTTCATTTTGGAAATTTTTGGTGAAACCCTAGGGGGATTCACCACTATTTTGACAAGTGTGAAGTAATTGCTTGGATAAATCTCATTTGTACTTGCATTAGTTTGTTGTTGGGCTGTTTCTGCACTAATATATCATTGTCTTGGCAAGAAGTGTCCAAGGATTTTCATCTCAAGTGCTTCTAAACACTCTTGGGTGATTTTTATGGTCCAAATCTGCAATTTTCTGTCATAAATCAGATTTTGGAAATTCAGGATAGAAACAAGCCTGTCCATTTACAGCCATCAAACGAGTGGTAATTCAGGTATAACTTTTATTCATGGTTTGTATGGTGAAATCTCACTCATTAAAGGTAAGAAACATCATTTTCCTCACCCTAAGAGTGATTTATGTAGTGCTGGTTTATATTTTCTGCTGTAGAATATTTATATCAGATCACAGTACTCTTATAAGTAGCTCCTAACCCTCTTTATATTGTAGTCTTATTTCCCTGACCCCTGGTTGAAATATTCTTAAGGCATTTGGCTACTAAGGTACTGGTCTATCTAATATATATTGAGGTGTGAAGTTGGAAGGATTCGAGATATCCCCCTCAGTCTCCAGGAGCTGACCTAAAGTGAAGGGGAGATCATACTAAGGTGACAGTAGTGCATTTCCCATGACGTGCTATCCCCATAGCATCCTCCAAGGGCTGCTAGTTTGGGCGGTAACAGATATGATAGCTAGTGTGATGCTAAGCTAATGGTAATCTTGCGCATTTGTACTTTGTACCTGATCTTGGAGAGTTGAACTTTGATTGCAATCAATGAATCCATTATCACATGTGCTAATCTCTATTTTATAGGAAAACCTACATTCCGAGTTATTTGAACCCTAAGTTTCAGACTTCATAAAATAGGAGTCCGTCTTCAAGGAATCGTCATGCAATGGATGGGATGAGCAAGAATGTTAAGAGTTCGATAATTAATATGGTATGATGAGATGATTGAAGGGTTTATGGAAAGGAGTGAGGTCGGCTCACTATCATTTTATATGACTATCAAACCCAGGCACATCATTAGACTAATGTCAAAGATTGTTTGAGCTGATTTATGATCAGTTTCCAAGGTTGTTGAGTTTTAGCCCATCAACTCTATTCAAAGTGTTGTTCCACTTTCCTATTTCCAGAACTTCTCTTACTCTCCTCTTCATGTAGTGTTCTTCCCAGGATACCATCTTTGCATCCTCTATGCAACTTTGATGAGAAGCATTGTAAGAGTGCTCTTTTTCAGATCTATTAGCTTGATTCTTAGCTATATCTATTGCATGCTCTTTTAGATGAGTTTGTAGACCTGAACAGGGGATTGATCTTTCATATGAGTACTCTTTTTCTTGGGGCATTGGCACTGAAGAAGAGGGTGTGGAAGACCTTCCTTGGAGATAGGTTCAAAACCTATGGTGGTGGAATCAGTGATTGATTCCAAGTTTACAGCTGCTGAGAGTAGTGATGAGTACCAGTGACAAGATTGATGGATTCTCTCAGGTAGAGGGAGTTGACCGTGATAATACTCTTGCTCCAGGATTCTCTCAGTCAGAGGGAGGTGCCCTTGTTGAGATTGTTGCTTTAGTTGCCAGAGGTTTGAGGGGTATGAGAGGGATTCTCATGCTTACAATTTGATGATAGCCCTTTATGGGTTGTTGGTATCTTTCCCTTAAGCTTGGTATTTTAGGATCGACGATTGAGATGTCTGCAGATTTTTATCTTGTACTTTTGATGGAGATCTGATCCAGTTGTCTTGGTCATGTTGGGGATGTGATTACCTTTGCAAGAAGTCTTGAACTACATTACCACCTCAATAACAGGGACATTACCAAGAAATCTGGCCCCTGATAACAAATATATACACTGGTTTTAGCGCCAGCAAGTTATTTATTTAACCTCTGCTCATAAAAGGGATTAGCCTTAGCTCAGAAATAAACAGCTAATAGGTTACTTTTATGTTTAAATAACACTCATTTCCTTGCTGTATTTTTTGACCTATAGTTTATGGCATGTAAAGAATCCATTTAGTAAAATAACCTTTTTATCAATGATGTCAGTGTTTATATCTGTTGAAGCACTGCCACCTTTAGGAATGATTCGTTTTCACGTTGATGAGACTGTTGATATTATGGTAGCTGCGGGAGGTATTAACCTCTACATGCAATCCTGACGAGACTAGAATATTCCGGGAAGCAAGAGAAACCCTAAAACGTTGGATAATAACCCTAGGAGACAAGTCAGCTCAAGAGAATATTTATTATTGTGTTATTAACCTCCAGAAGTAAAAGTTGTCCCAGTTAGGTCACTTGGAGGACTATAAATAGAAGGGTGCTAGAGCTCATTTGTCACACTCACTCTCACAATTGCATAAGACCAGTGGTGCACAAGTTTGGAGAGGAACTGCAGCTGCAGCTGCTGCAACTGGCATTTCGGTTTTGGCTTGGACTTTCTCTTTGGTTATGGTTTGGACTTTCTGCCTGGTACACTAGCTCTGGAGAGAGGTACGCTACCTTGGTTGGCTATTGGTTCTAGGGTTTGGTTCCGGAATTATTCTCTCTGTCAAGGTTAAGGTGCTCGGAGGTGGCCTTTGTGCCTATGGTCGGGTGACAATATTACTATATTGTCTATGGTGAAACGATCACACCTATTTTTCTAACAATGACCTCCCCTAAGCCCAACCCCTACCTTATGAGATCTTAGTTTTAACCTTTTGTATTTTGCAAGTCAAATCATGTAATTCAGATTCTGCATTTGCCATCTTCTGAGATAGCAAATGAGTTTACTGTTTAATACTAGTCTACTAAGAGTCAATCTGTCCGCAAGTTACCAATTTAAATATAACAATGTGAATGGTAACAAATGGAAATGAATATAAGAATTTATTCTAGACAAGAGCACACATATAAATGATATATATTTAAAAATCATAACATTTGAAAAACTGGTTCCTATAAACACAGTCAATGTATAATAGTAAGAATTACTAATCTACTACTCACCTCCACGTCGCACTTCATCTCTTTATGACAAGGCTTAACCACATAGAACCTCTGCAACATAATAAACAACATTTCAATAACCACTATAAATCAACAAATTGATTGAATGGGTAAACAAATATTAAATTTTTTCCATCAGCATCAAATTACCATTTCAAAAATAGAGATGAATCAAAAAACATCCATGGGATTTCTTCCTTTCCCACAAGATTTCTTGGACACTGACCTCATGTGCTCCTAGGTAGAGAAACTCAAAATTTCCAGAGATCAAGTAACAATGGCACGAAAAGTAGGTAAATGGGCATATATTAGAGATCTTAGAGATATAAATTGGGATTTCCCAACCTAGGCCGACGAAATGATGCCCTAGTCAAGACATGAGTGGGACCTTGAGGATCTTCATCAGGCGTTGGAACTACAATGGAGCATTTTGGTCCTCATCAGGCTCATTCTACAAAGCACTTGAACCCTCGGATATTCTCTTTTTGACCGACATCCACGTGAATCTTCTCCGAACAATGCCTCGACATCCAAGCTATCAATATTTTTCTACCCACAGACAAAATGACTAGAAGCTCTAGTTGTTGAATTATTGTAACTTCGAAGAATATTCTACTTATATTTGAGTCATTATTGTTTAGATCAAATCCCCTTTTATGGAATGATCAAGTCGGGTCTTGTATAAGATCAAATCCCATTTTGTGGATTGGTCAACATGTATTTGTATGGTGGTATCTGTAAAGTCGGCCCCTAGCAATTGTAAAGTGGTTTTAGCCACTTCTAGGAGAAGTCAACTCCACCAAGTGAAGAATCACAACCCTAGCGCCACCTCACAACTTGTATTTATATGTGAGGATGGTGTCTCATTTGAACACACTCATCACACTAGCTCTGCAGCTATGAAGAAGTGCGCAAGTCTTGGAGGAGTAGCTGCTACAACTGGGGGTGACGTGAAGGAGGGATCTTGGTCTATGTCTTGGTATTTCTTGGTTAAGTGGTGCGCTACTCTTCCTAGTGAAGGAGTAGAGGAGGATCTTTTGTTCGGTCTTTGGTCTATCTATATGGAGGATGTTTTTGCTGGGTTTTCTCCCCCATGAGGGTTTCCCAGAATAATCTGTGTGTCTCTATTATTTTTGTGATTGCCTCTCTTTCAGTGATCTTATTTATGCAGCTAATGTGTTAAATGATTATAATAATAAAGAAGAACCATAACTGCTAGTTGTATAAGTAAAAACTTCAACATGGTATCAGAGCAGGCCTGAAAGAGACCAACTCACAGTTTATAAGAAGTAGCTAGCTTCGGCACACCCTCTCCAAGATTCAGTTTCAGTATTGCAGCTCCTGGAAAATTAGGGTTTCTGCATAAACCCTAAGTGTGACGTTTTCCCTGTTTAAGGAGGACATTGGGTGAAGTAACCACATCTAGGAGCTCACCCTAGGAGGCCGCATCTAGTCCCTGGATCAGAATTCCGAAATTTGAAATTTGAAAAATTAGGGTTTCCTCTTAAAACCCTAAGTTGCAGTTGCAGTATCAGTTGTAGTGCCAATTCCTTCGTGCCAGTTCCTTCATGCCAGTTGCAGTGAAAGTTTTTGTGAAGTGTTGGGACTAATTTTTATTGTCCTAGTGCGCCTTACCCTAGAAAATCTCCAGCTACCTTTAAATTACAAGTTGCAGCACCTTTGAAGTTTTAAGGTTTGTTATTTATTGTCACCGTTGTTGGATGGTGCCACTACATGTCGATATTGTCAGAGGTATGTACTTACATATGTTTAAACTATATCATTATTTTGTCGTCCTAATACACACTTGCAAATGTGAGCTAAGTCTGGCTCACTTAGTGTGTCCTTGAAGGCACAATGCTTAGGTTCACAGCCGACGTTGTCACTTTGACTGGAACCTCTTTCATCTAGGCTCACTCCTAGGGAAGCCAAGGGGGGTAGTCCCTAGTTTCTAGATTAGTTTTATAGTTAAGTTCTAGGAGTTGATTTTAGTTTGTTAAGGTTTTA
>JASDQU010585322.1:37245-59919 GCA_032191745.1 Picea mariana
GACAGTTATTCTTCCTTGCTTGAGAAGAATAGTCCAGATATCTCATTGTTCTACTCTGAGGGCAGATATTCTTTCAGATCTCACAGATGTGAGTGAAAGATTGGCCCAGATGATTCAGTTTATATCATAACATTGTTTCTGTGCAGGTTGATATCAGATGATTGTTATGAAGATTATATGACAGTAGATGTATACTACTGTGGTGGATGTGTTCCATTATTCGTGACTATACGTTGTTGATCAAGTACTTGTGTGTTACTTGGTGTGGTAGTGTACCACTGGATTGTAGTTATGTACTAATATGGATAGACACAGTTGTGTTCTATTTTTGTTTCGATTGCCTTGAAGACTATCAGCAGTATTGGAAATGATTATCAGTTAGATGGATAATCAAAGGACAGAGATTTCCCAGACGGAAAATGGTTCAGGGCATTTACTCTTCTAGATTAGAAGAATGGTTCTTGTATCACTCTGTGGAGTGAGCATCATGTCTGATTACTCAGATAGAGTATGGTTTCGAGAGATGATGCAGCTGATGACATTGATGATGATGATGGTGCTCATGATCTAGTCTATACAACTATGTTGATGCTACCGAGTGAATGGTATGTTTTTGTGCTCAAGACCATTACCTGTAATACCTCTCTAGCTAGGAGGGAGTGTTGATATTATGGTAGCTGCGGGAGGTATTTACCTCCACGTGTAAACCCGACGAGGATAGAATACTCCGGGAAGCAAGAAGAAACCCTAATGAGTTGGCTAATAACCCTAGAAGACTTGTCGGCTCAAGAAGATAATTTATATTAGGTTATTAGCCTCCAAGAAAAGAAGTCGGCCAGAAATAATAATATATACTGAACAGACAAATACCCAGAATGAGAAGTCGACCCAGTCAGTTAGCCAGAATTAGTATAAATACAGGAGGCCAGTTCTCATTCTGGCAGGTAGTCTCAAAATTGCAGAGCAACACTTATGCGCACTGCAGTGCCCAGTTTTGTGCGTAGGTTTGAGGAGAGCTGTCGGTGCAGCTGTTGCAGCTAGCAGTTACATTTTGGCTTGGACTATCTCTTGGCTAGGGTTTGGAACATTTGATCAGCTCTTGTTGGTGCGCTATCCTTGGGGAAAGGTGCACTACCCTTTGTTTGGCTATCTAGCCTAAGGTTTGCTTCCGGAGTGATTCTCTGTCAAGCCTAAGGTGCTCGGAGGGTGGCTTCGGCCTATGGTTGGGTGACAATAGAGATATCGTCAATGGTAAAACGAGCACATCCATTATATTCTAACAACCCACTCCCACACACTTGGATGATTTCTCCTTCCAAGTGGTGCACCCCTCTTCACCAAGTGGTGCGCCCTCCTCATCTCCCAACCTCTCACCCTTTGCTATATAATGAAGCATCCTCCCATTGCTTGAGTTAGTTCAAGCTGGGTTAGAATTGCTTTTATGTTGTAAACTGTACTATCATTTCTTGTATTGGAATAAAGAAAGGCTTTGGAGCCAGCTTGGTGTGGATCTCATGTGTGGATGCTTATTGTCTTGTACCAATCTATGAGGTGAAATTGTTTTGATGCATTTCTTTCAAGTGGTTAAATGGTAGCTTTGATCTATTAAACTTGTTTCATTCTTAGATCAATTATCTTTCTTTTGACAAGATTTACTAAGCTTGTTTGCATTTTAAATCTTGTTGATACTCATATGTAATCAAAGAATTCATGCTTTCTTGCTTGATTAACATGCTTTCTGGATTTCATATGTAAAGGATACTACTATTTGATATTGTGTTTGTAAGTGTGTTGAAGCTTGTAGCGTCTCATACTTGAAGGGAGGTGGAGCTTGTTTGCATCCTCTTCATCTTCAAGATTCAAAAAGACGAACAATAGACCCTCTTTCATGCCGAGAAGACTCCATATTGCCCAAGCTTTCCAATGGTTTTAAAGCATTTCTTCTCATCTCCTCAAACAAAATCTAAATATTTTCCGGGTTACTTTAATTTCTGGCAAAGTAAAAGCGTCTTATCAAAAGAATTATCATAAGTTTCTCTTTTTTTTTCGCATAGTAAAGCAAGTAGATTGGATCACTCTTTAATCTAACTTGCAATCTACTTCTAGCTTAAATTTTGTTGGAAATTTTTTAAGGCTAAAGGTAGTTTTGATTTATAAAGGATTAAAAGTCATATCTTGGTATCTTTGTGATATTACTTACTGTTTTGGGACAGCAAGCAATATCAGAAAGAAAGTCCCCTTTCTTCCTTGTTTACTTAACTCTTTTTCTCATTTTTAGTGTAGTTTTAATTAGCCAATTTTCTATAGTTTTATGTACATTGACTAACATTTTTTTTCCAGGGTCTTCCAATAGCTTTTTGGGCATCTTTGCCCCAATTAACTTGTTGTTTTTGCAGGTTTGACGAAAAGACAAAGGAATGCTGCCCAAATTTTGAAGTTTTCAAGCCTCAAGAACCCCTTGAAGTACCCCATACTTGTATAAAATTTCTCAGAAAGATTGTAAACCTTTTCGATCCATTCAGATAAGGATTCCAAGTCTCTAAAATAGACCATTGTAACTAAGTTAATAAAATAAGTGAGCCAAGGGAGGCCTCACTTTTGTTTTCCCCCTAAGGGGGTTGGTGTTGTGATTTTGGACATCTTTCCATTTAGCTTGTTTTCTTTGCTTAAAGTTCCAAATTATTTCATGTATAAAGGATAAACTTAAAGTAGTATCTCAATTCATCACACCTCACATAACGTTAAAGCAATCTAGATTAGATTTCCTTTTGCAAAGTAGAACACTAATTGCTAGATTAGTTTTATTTTCTACAATTTCAATTTGGCAAATAAACCATCCCCTCAGCTCCTTGAAAGAGGCCTGGTCAGTGTGGATTAGTAATTAGTCTCACATTTCAATTTCAATACTTTACTTGTTTAAAATAAAC
Source organism: Picea mariana (assembly GCA_032191745.1). NCBI lineage: Eukaryota > Viridiplantae > Streptophyta > Pinopsida > Pinales > Pinaceae > Picea > Picea mariana. Next base: position 40,173 of record JASDQU010585322.1, read on the forward strand.
AAATTCCCCTCATCTCTCAGTGCTGTTCCTGACCCTTCCATTTGCAAGCTAGTCTCGATCTACTGGAAGTAAGTTTCATACACGATGTGTTAGTCAGTGGTTGATAGATTAATTAAGACAATATCTAAAGTAGTTAGCTTAATGCGCGGGAAAACGCCTTAAAGTGACCTACGAAGTAAGGCGGGCCCTCTTGGGACCTGGCTTCCCACCCGTTTTGGACATCCAACACTTTGAGTGAGTTCACTGGTGAGACCATTGAGTTTCGGTAAACTCTCCGCAAGTTTCCAAACAAAAAGCTAACCTCCAAGGAGGCCCAAACCATTTCATTAACTCAACATCAATTTATCCTAATAAAACACACGAACTACATTGCCCACAATTCACTTTAAGGCACTTGTCTCATTTTACACTCAACAAAGCCACAGGCTTCACTTTACATTATTGGTTATCTATTTGAAGCTATTTTAATATTACTTGCATCTAATAATTGTATCTCAGTATCCATCCTTTTATGCAAGTATATGCTTGATGTTATATCGTGGATGAGTAATTGTTTTATGTGTATTTCAATTTATGATTGATTGTTGAAAAGTAATAAACTCCTAGATTTATATTTTTGTACTTAGTATAGATCAAGCCTTAGTATTTTTGTTAGGGACTACCCCCCTTGGCTTCGCTAGGAGTTGGCCTAGACGGAGGAGTTGAGGATTAGGTGATAGCACCTTAACTCTCACTTGCCCCCATGGACACACCGAGTGGATTGAAGATTTCTTCCACGTCTCCTAGGTGTGTATAAGGCTGCAACAGGCCCTATTGTGCCAATAGACACATCATTTTGATGTGCTAGGTCTTGTATAAATAAGAGTAGATCCCCATTGTGGATCTCACTCACACACACTTCATTATAAAATTTTCTCAAGCTAAGTGTACGGATGAAGTGCCCACTTCTCTTATTAGCCGCAAGTTTCAAGGTCAAAGAGCACCCTCTTGTGTGCTCTAGGGTTTATGGTGTGGGCCATCTTCTCTTGACTCTATAGCAAAGGATTGTTGGGTGTTTCCCTTGATTGAGAAGGGTTTTCCCAGGATAAACTCTTGTGTTCTTGTGCATGGTTATTCTTCTTGTGATCTTGGTTACTGCAGCTATTGTATATGGTATTGTTGCATTGTTTATGGTTCAAGTACATGCTAAATGAAAAAAACTACATGTGCATGAGCTAAGCATTAAAATTCAACAAGACAAATAGTGCTTTGCAGAAAGCACATAAAGCTAGCACATGATTGTTCAGATTAAGTTGCAGCTGAGCAAGTGTACCAGGTTGGTACAATGTGATATGAAAATTTGGTTTTGAGGTACAGGACAGGAAGACTCATGTATGCAAGTTGAAGCAAGCTCCAAGAGCTTGGTATGGCAGGATTGATAATTTTCTGACGAGCTTGGGCTTTACCAAGAGTAAAGTTGGTTCTAATCTTTACTTCAAGGTTATGAATGATCAGCTAGTTGTATTGCTACTATATGTGGATAACTTATTCTTGAAAGGAGAAGAAAAGCTCATCACAAATTGCAAAAGGAAGCTCGCTACAGAATTTGAGATGAAAGACCTAGGCCCGATGCTTTATTTTTTAGGTCTTGAAGTTTGGCAGAGCCCAGAGAAGATCTTCCTTAACCAAGAGAAGTATGTGTTAGAAATAAAGGGATATTCTCGTTTTTCCATAGACAATATAGTAATATTGTCACCCAACCATAGGCACAAAGGCCACCCCCGAGCACCTTAACCTTGACAGACAGAATAATTTTGGTAGCAGACCAATAGCCAACCAAGGCTAGCACACCTTTCTCCAAGTGTAGCTCACCAATCAAGAATAACCAAAAACCAAGCAGGAAGTCCAAACCATAACCAAGAGAAAGTCCAAACCATAACCAATATGTCAGTTGCAGTAGCTGCAGTTACACTCCCTCTCCAAACTTGTGCACCACTAGTCCTTATGCAGTGGTGAGAGTGAGAGAGACAAATGAGCTCTAGCACCCTCTATTTATACTGCTCTATTGCACTTGACTGGGCCGACTTCTCTTTTTGGAGGCTAATAACTCAATATTAAATATTCTCTTGAGTCGACTTGTCCTCTAGTGTTATTATCCAACGTTTTAGGGTTTCTCTTGCTTCCCGGAATATTCTAGTCTTGTCAAAGGTTACACTTGGAAGTTAATACCTCCCGCAACTATTGTAATATCAACACTCCCTCCTAGCTAGGGATGTATTAAAGGTAATGGTCTTGAGCACAAACAAACCATTAAACCGGTAGCACCATCATATCCACACAGGCTATCTCATGGTCACGTAGATCAACTCACGAGCAACATCATCACTATCAGTATCATCTGATAGCATCAACTGCATCATCTCTCAAAGCCATACTCCATCTGAGTAATCGGGCATCATGTTAAATAAGTCACTCACTCCACAGAGTGATACAAGAACTATTCTTCTAATCCAGACACATGTCCTAGAAGAATAATTGTCCCAACAGATGCTGGAAACTACACCATGGGCTACAAGGACTATTCTTCTAATCCGGACATACGTCCTAGAAGAATGACTGTCTTGGACCATTTTCCTTCCGATTGGTCCCTGATATTTGAGCCTGGACCATTCACCTAACTGGGCCATTCCTTCGGCACTAATCATGGTGCAACCTGGAGAGAATGAGTCTGCCCTAGGGAATGCATGTCCCTGATTACTGAACCTGGAACATTCACCTAATTGGCCCATTCCTCTGGCACTAATCACGGTGCAACCTAGAGAGAATGAGTCTGCCCTAGAGAATGATTGTCCGGACCATTTCCTATGGAAATGACTGTCCTGCATCAACCTCGAAAACGGACCATTCTTCGAAACTATTCACAACTGTGAACTTCGAAAGAATGACTGCCCGGCAAGGTGGACCATTCTACTTGACCACTACTCAAAGTGACTTCCAATAAGAATGATTGTCCTAGACCATTACCCCACACTGGCCACAAGAGGAATTGTTGTCTATGGAACATCAACAATCTATCGGACCATTTTCATTATGAAAATGATTGTTTGATCTAGACCATTTTCCGAACTGGAAAATGCTTGTCCGTCACAAATCTTGGGCCACTTTCCGAACTGGAAGGTGACTGCCCAACCTGGACCATTTTCCAAACAAGAAAATGACTGCCCATAAATCAATAACATATCAGTGCTCCCTCCCAACCTGGGAGTAATCTTTCAATAAGGAAGTCGTCTCCACGAGCCCCAGCTTATCCCTCAAGTACGCAATCTTTTCATCTTGGACAGAGGCTTTACCAAAATATCTGCTATCTGCTCATCTGTGGAGATATACTGGAGAACCACTTCTCCCCTCTGGACTTTATCACGAAGAATATAATGCTTGATCTCAATCTGCTTCGACCTGTCATGGAACATCGGGTTTTCTGAAAGCTTCACATAGCTTTGATCATCACAAAATATCACGATCGAATTCAACACCTGATCAGAAAGTCCAGAAACCAACTTACAGAGCCACATTGCTTCCGTACAAGCATCACAAACTGTAATATACTCAGCTTCTGCAGTGTCGAGTGCAACAGACTTATGTTTCTTGCTAGCCCATAACATCGTGGAAAAGCTCAAATTGAAACATATCCATGTAGCACTTCTTATGTCATCTGCACTCCCTGCCCAATCTGAATTGATAAATCCATGCAGTTCTATATATAACTCAAACATCCCACAAGGCAAATATCTGGCTGAGTATTCTCCAAATACATTAACGAGCCAATCAATTGTCGATACAGAGACAGGTCTACTGGATCGGAGTCTCTCAATTTCTGCAGATCTATCATCATGGGAGTTTTCCATGGATTTGCAATCCATCATCCCGAACTTCTGAAGAACCATTCAATATACTTCCTCTATCATATGAATTTTTCACCACGCTTTTGTTGTACATGAGAAGCTCTGCACCAAGTTTTCTTGAATCCATACAAGGTCTTCTTCCATCTGCATACAAGGGTCTCTTTCGGGTATACCTCAAAACCTTGAGGTTGCTCTGCATACGCTTCTTCTTCAATTAGTCTGTTTAGAAGAACAGTCTTTACATTCATCTGATGTAAACTCCAACCCATGGATATTGCAGGAGATACAATAGCTTAGGTAGAGGTATATCTGGTTACTAGAACAAGTTGTTATCGTAGTCTTCTCCCTCCTACTGGGAGAACCCTCTAGCCCTGAGTCTCGCCTTGTATATATCAATGCTTAATATCTCACATACATTGTTCTTCATTGCAACTTCCTTCCATTCCTTCTTCTTGACTGCTTCTAGTGGGTTCAAACTGGTTCAATTGGTTGTTCTGACTTTTCTTTCTTTCTTGGAATCTTCATGTTCTTCCTCATGTTTATCTTCAATTTTGGAGTCCATGGAATATTCTACAGATTAAATGCCCTTCTTTCCTGAAGGCTCCAACCTTCCACCATAGGAACATAAATGTAGATGGACAACCAAGGATATTCAAGGCTTATTTTCGAAGAAGACTTCTTCTAGAGTCAAACTGAACACATGTTGCTTATCATGGCTGCTACTTCCAATGAAGAACATGGATGGATACTTCAAAGTCTTTACGGATTCTTCTTCAATAAGCATCTATATCAATAGTATTCATATGAAGTCAGTCCAATATTTCAAAGACTGCTTTCACAATTTGTGATAAAGTAACTATCACCTTTGATATACACAAATTTGAAGCTTAACAATTTAATCAAACCTAGAACCTGAAGCCTTAATTGCTATGGAGGGTGCACTTGTTCTTCTGAATGCGTTGAATCCAAGATTACAGCTTGGACAAGATCCCTAGTACTTTCCCTACAAACACACTCATGTTTTGCTAGATGATATAACTTAGATAGCATATACAAGTGCATACCTTTGAAACCTTGTAGCATCGTCCAGCTTGTCTTCCAATCTAAAACTAGATACCATCTTGACAAGAAGAGATTAGAAACTCAATCAGAAGATTCAATGATTAGAACAAGCTAGAAACTCAAAAATTTCAACTTTGACCACAAAATCAATTTGACCAGAAGTCAACCTTTGACTTTGACCTTGACCAAAGATTCAAACCTAGCTTTTTTGCTGGTTGAGAGGACCAAGAGGTGCGCTAGGCTAGGGCGCACTAGGATGTCAAGGAATTAGGTCAAATGCTTCACCAGAAGTGCCCGAAAACAAGGGTTAGGGTTTATTGCAGCTGCATAATCAGAAAACCTAGCTGCAGCTGTAACTGGTGCCATAACGAGCTTAACAAATAACTTCCCAATCTATCTTCCAATGGTTAGACTGTCTGAAGATAGAGTGGGCCAATTACCTGTTAGAAATAAAGGGATGTGCTCGTTTTTCCATAGACAATATAGTAAAATTGTCACCCAACCATAGGCACAAAGGCCACCCCCGAGCACCTTAACCTTGACAGACAGAATAATTTTGGTAGCAAACCCATAGCCAACCAAGGCTAGCACACCTTTCTCCAAGGGTAGTGCACCAAGCAAGAATAACCAGAAACCAAGCAGAAAGTCCAAACCATAACCAAGAGAAAGTCCAAACCATAACCAAGATGCCAGTTGTAGCAGCTGCAGCTGCAATCCCTCTCCAAACTTGCGCACCACTAGTCCTTATGCAGTTGTGAGAGTGAGAGTGACAAATGAGCTCTAGCACCCTCTATTTATACTTCTTTATCTAACTTGATTAGATGGACTTCTCTTTCTGGAGGCTAATAACTCAATATTAAATATTCTTTTGGGCCRACTTGTCTCCTAGGGTTATTATCCAACATTTTAGGGTTTATTTTGCTTCCCGGAATATTCTAGTCTTGTCAAAGGTTACATGTGGAAGTTAATACCTCGCGCAACTACCATAATATCAACAGTATGCAGTTGAAATACTGAAGAAGTTTGACACGTTGGAATGCAAAGCCATAGCCACACCCATGGAGACGAATTTGAAGCTCCTGGTTGATACTTCATCAAAGTTAGTTAATGCTACTTTATACAAAGAGATTATTGGTTCGTTGATATATTTGACAAATACCAAGCCAGATATATGCTTTGTTGTGAACACCTTGAGTCAGTATCTGGTGGAGCACAGACGTGTTCACCTTGTAGCTGCAAAGCATGTGATGAGATACCTTAAGGGTACGTTGGATTATGATCTTTGTTATACTGGAGATCATGACTTCAGATTGTATGGCTATACTAATTTAGATTGGGCTGGAAATGCTTCAGACAGAAAAAGTGTTCGAAAAGTGGGTGTGCTCGTTTAACCATAGACAATATAGCAATATTGTCACCCAACCATAGGCACGAATGCCACCCCCGAGCACCTTGACCTTGACAGAGAGAAGAATTCTGGTAGCAATTCAATAGCCAACCAAGGCTAATGCACCAAGCATACCAAGACTCATCAGAAAGTCCAACCCAGAATGACCGAAATTATAGATTGCAGTAACTACAGCTACAGCTGCTCCCCAGACTTGCGCACTACTGGATTTCTGCAAATGCAACTTGTGTGTATCAAATGAGCTCTGGCACCTTATATTTATACTGCTCTTTCCAGGCTGTTTGGGCCGACTTCTCTTTCTGGAGGCTAAAGAATTAATATAAAATATTCTCTTTAGCCGACTTTACTTCTAGGGTTATGTCCAAGTCTTTTAGGGTTCTTTCTTGCTTCCTAGAATATTCTAATCTCATTAAAGGTCACAAGTGGAGGTTAATACCTCTTGCAGCTACCATAATATCAACACTCCCTCCTAGCTAGGGAGGTATAAAAGGAAATGGTCTTGAGCACAAACAGAACATTCAACCGATGGCATCATCATAGCCACACAGGCTATCTCATGATCAAGTCACGAGCACCGTCAACATTATCCAACTGGATAATCTCCATGACAATCAATACAATGTCATCTGATAGAACACAATTGTGTCTATCCATAGTAGTACATAACTACTATCTAGTGGTACACAACCATACCAAGTAGCACACTACTACTAACCAGTGACGCATAGTCACAATCAATGGAACACATCCACCACATTAGTATACAACTACTGTCCAGAGACATACAGTCTCTACAACAGTCATATCATCTGATATCAACCTGCATAAACAATATCATGATATAAGTTGAGTCATCTAGGCCATTCTTCCACTCACATCTGTGAGATCTGGAAGAGCATCTGCCCTCATACAGTAAAAGCATCAACCATGGGCTATCTGGACTATTCTTCCCAAGCATGGAAGAATAAATGTCATTCCAAACTTCTAAAGAATCTTCACTGCATACTTTCCTTGTCCAAGGAATACTTCACCACGCTTTTGCCATATTTCTAGTCCCAAGTAATAATGCATGAGACCAAGATCTTTCATATCGAACTCAGAAGCTAGTTCCTTCTTACACTGGGTGATGAGAGACTGTTCACCTGTCAAGAATAAATCATCGACATATAGTAGTAGAATCACAAGTGCATTGTTCACGACTTTGTAGTAGAGATTTGGATCTGCATGAGTCTTTGAGAAACCAAGTCTTATTAATTAGCTTTCTATTCTGGCATACCAAGCTCTTGGAGCTTACTTGAGTCCATACAGGGCTTTCTTTAATCTGCAAACATGAGTGTCTTTGGAGTGTAGTTCAAATCTTTGAGGTTGTTCAATGTATACTTCTTCTTCGATTGCTGCATTGAGAAAAGCTATCTTTACATCCATCTAATGTAAACTCCATCCCATGGAAGCAACAAGAGACATAATGGCTCTAATAGAAGTATATCTGGTAACAAGAGCAAATGTCTCGTCATAGTCTTCTCCCTCCTTCTGGGAGAACCCTCTAGCTACAAACCTTGCTTTGTATTTGTCCACGCTTCCGTCTGCGGCATGTTTGATCTTATAGACCCACTTTGAAGTTACAACTGATTTTTCTTTGGGTCTAGGCACAATTTCCCATACATCATTTTTCATGATGGACTGGTGTTCTTCTGTCATGGCTTCTTTCCATTGTTTCTTTTGAGATGCCTCTTCAAAGGTGGTGGGTTCTTCATTTAGAAGCTTTGTCATACATGTTGCATAGTTGGAGAATCTTTTGGGCTTTTTGCTTTTTCTGAAGGTGCCACTTGGGGCTTTGAGTCTTTTTGCTTCTTGTAAAGTAGCTTCAAGCCAAGATGGACATTTCTTGATTTTGGGTAAAATGACTGATTCAATAGTTTCACATGGTTGCATCGAATGATCAAGTTGTTTTGTTTCTTCATTCTGACTTTCTGGAAGACATGTGCTTTCTTCTTTAGGCTCTTCATACTCTTCTTCTTCTATAGTTTCTTCTATGGATTTCTTGAAAGCCATCTTTTCATTGAAGGTTACATCTCTGTTGACTTCAACCTTATGTTGTTCTCGGATATAGATTCTATAGGCTTTGGATGATTCACTGTATCCCACAAATATGCCCTTCTTTCGTGAGGGTTCTAATTTCTTCCTTTTATCCTTGGGGAAGTGAATGTAAACAGGGCATCCAAAGATTCTTAAGTGTTCCACATTAGGTTTTTTTCCTGAGAAGGCTTCTTCTGGAATCATATCCTTCAATATGCGGTGGGGACTTCTGTTATGAACATATATTGTTGTCATGGTTGCTTCTCCCCACAAATACATAGATAAACCTTGATCGTTCATTAGTGCCTTCACAGTTTCTTCAATAGATCTGTTCTTCCTTTCTACTACACCATTTTGTTGAGGATTATGAGAACCAGTTAGCTCCCTCCTAACCCCTGCCGACTTGCAAAAGGCAACAAATTCCTTGGATGTGTATTCTCCTCCATTATCTGTTCTCAAGGTCTTGATTTTTTTGTTTGTGAGGTTTTCTATCTCTACTTTGAATTCTTGAAACTTGCTGAAAACTTCGTCCTTTGTCTTCAAGAGATATAACCAAATCTTTCTTAAGTAATCATCTATGAAGATTACATAGTAAAGAGAACCTCCTAGAGATTTGACTGGCATTGGACGGCAAACATCTGAATGTATTAGATCTAGGATTTCCTTAGATCTAATATTGTTGCTTGAGAATGGTTTCTTGAGAATGGTTTCTTAACATTCTTACCAAGAGCACATCTTTTGCAAATTCCTTCATGTGTAGATTGTAGTTCTGGTATTCCTTCAACCATCTTTTCGAGGAAAGGTAATGCTTGATAGTTGATATGAGCATACCTTCTATGCCAAAGTTCATTGGGATTGACTTCATCATGTACAAGAGCTTCATCATTTTGTTCTATCCGTATAGTCTTCCTTCACGGGTCCAATAACTCTAGCATTATCTATGCTGGAGTCTCTAGACCAAGATAATACTTTTCCATCTACAAAGGCTATTTTGTTTCCTTGTCTTCTAGGCAAGATATGGATACAAGATTCTTTTCTAAACCAAGTACATATAAGACATTGCTCAAATGAACATTGTTACCTGTTTTCAATTTGATGGAGGCTTGACCAATTCCTTCGAGTGGATAGGTGTTCTTATCTCCAAGTTCTACCTTGTAGGATGTCCTCTTTTCATTCAGATTAGAGAGTCTGACTTGGTCTCCTATCATATGCCTGGAAGTTCCACTGTCAATTATCCACATGTCATCTTCAAGAGTTCCTGTGAGAGCTGAATAGTGTAGCTGATCCATCTTTTCATTCATGATTAATGTTGTCTGATAACTAGTCAAACTTTGAGTTTGACCCAAAATCTCAACCTTGACGTTCTTGCCTTCTGAGAGTGCCAAGAGGTGCGCTAGACTAAGGCGCACTGGCATATCTTGTCCTTGAGTAAGGTGTCCCATCATAAGGTGTTGGGCAAGAGTTTTAGGGTTTTTGCAACTGCACCTGCTAGTAACCCTAGTTGTAGTGCTTCAGTAACTACACCTACCAGAAACCCTAGCGGTAGTTCTTCAACGAGCTTGATAACCTTATGGCTTAGCTTCCTTCCAGTGGTTAGACTGAATGAAGGACGTGTGGGCCCATAACCTGTTAGAAAAGTGGGTGTGCTCGTTTAACCATAGACAATATAGCAATATTGTCACCCAACCATAGGCACGAATGCCACCCCCGAGCACCTTGACCTTGACAGACAGAAGAATTCCGGTAGCAATTCAATAGCCAACCAAGGCTAATGCACCAAGCAAAGATAACTGAGACTAATCACAAAGTCCAACCCAGAAAGACTGAAATTACAAGTTGCAGTAATTGCAGCTACAGCTGCTCCCCAGACTTGCACACTACTGCATTTTTGTAGTTGCGACTTGTGTGTATCAAAAGAGCTCTGGCACCTTATATTTATACTGCTCTTTCCAGGCTATCTGGACCGACTTCTCTTTCTGGAGGCTAAAGACTCAATATAAAATATTCTCTTTACCTGACTTTATGTCTAGGGTTATGTCCAAGTCTTTTAGGGTTCTTTCTTGCTTCCTGGAATATTCTAATCTCATCAAAGGTCACAAGTGGAGGTTAATACCTCATGTAGCTACCATAATATCAACAAAAAGCACTCCAGGATGTTGTTTCAGTTTGGGGTCAGCCATGACTTCGTGGAAAATGTTGAATTTTCACTATGCTAGGCTCAAGCATGAGGTTTATTTCATTTAGCATGTACTTGAACCATAAACAAATGCAGCAACACCATACACAAGTGTTGTAATAACCAAGATCACAAGAAGAATAACCATGCACAAAAAATATCCTGGGAAAACCCTTCTCGACAAGGGAGAAAAACCCAGCAATCCTTTGCTATATTCTCAAGAGAAGATCCCCCAACCATAAACCCTAATGCACACAAGAGGGTGCTTCTACAACCTTGAAACTAGCGCCCAAGAGAGGTGCGCACTTCAGCCTTACAAGTGTTGCTGAAATTTCCAAATGACAAGTGACAAGTGTGAGAGTGTGTGTTTCCTCAATGGGGAAATCACCTCTATTTATACAAGACCAAACACAGCAGTAGGTGTGTCTATTGGCACAACAGGGCCGACCTCAATAACTCAGAAATATAATTATTTATTACAATAAACATTAATTATCATTCACATATGGTGGGGCCAACTTGTACCCTTTACATCACAATTAGGGTTACAAGTAAATCTTACACTCAAACAATATAGCAACGGATCCACACATCCACTAGTGCTCAGCCATTAGGGCCACATCCACCTGTGCTCAACCACAGGAACGTCATACTCAACAGATCTATATCTCAACTGAGTCCACAGGAGAATCATCTAGAGTACCATCTCAAGCCTGACTCAATTGAGTCCACAAGAGTACAAAGGCAGGAGACCACATCGACTCAACTCTCACAGAGGAGAACGATACACCCAACACTGGGGCACACATCGACTCAACTCAGTCCAGAGGAGAACGATACACACAACACATGGGCTCTCTCACAAGTCGACTCAACTTAGTCCAGAGGAGAACGTATCTTGGAGAATGTCACACAACGCTGCAATCATCAACACTCCCTCTCAGCTAGGGAGGCATTCTCCACCAAGCCAAGACTCTCACGAAAGTACTCAAACTTCGTCCTGGCAAGCGGTTTGGTGAAGACATCTGCAATTTGCTCATGTGCAGAAAGGTATTGCACGTGTACTGCTTTCCTCTACACCATATCTCTGATATAATGGTATTTGATCTCACTGTGTTTCGATTTATCGTGAAACAAAGGATTCTCTTAGAGCTTCACACAGCTCTGGTTATCATAATGAATAATAGTGGAATGCATCTCGTGATCAAATAAATCTGCAAGGAGCTTGCAAAGCCACACTGCTTCGCGGACTGCCACACACAATGCTATATACTCTGCTTCTGCGGTACTCAAAGCCATAGAGCTTTGTTTCCTACTACACCAGGAAACCATGGCAGACCCCAAGGTAAAACAACAACCAGATGTGCTCTTCTGATCCACTGCGCTCCCTGCCCAATCTGCATCAGCATATCCCTGCAATCTCATGTCTATACCGAAGGCATATCTCAGGCCATATCCAACGGTGCCTCGTAGATATCTCAATAGATGCTTCACTACTATCCATTGAGTCTGTCTCGACTGACTCATAAACTGACCGAGTACATTCATTGCATAGCATATATCAGGTCTGGTGTTAATCAAATACATCAATGATCCAATCAATTGTCGGTATAGATGTCGATCAATCTCGCCTGAATCAGTAGAATCCTCGTTCATTTTCTTCAAATCCATCACCATCAGTTTAGGCATGGATTTGCAGTCTGTCATACTGAATTTCTTCAATATCTCCACTGTATATTTTTCTTGACTCAGGAAAATCTCATCAGTCCTCTGCCATACTTCTAATACCAAGAAGTAGTGCACCATACCCAGATCCTTCATCTCGAATTCAGAAGTCAATGCACCCTTGCATTCAACAATAAGTCTTTCTGAACCGGTGAGGAATAAGTCATCAACGTATAGGACCAAGATCAGGCACTTGTCACCAACAATGTGAGAATATAAGTTTGGATTAGCAACACTCTTGTTGAAGCCCAAACTCATCAGGAATCCATCCATCTTCTCGTACCAAGCACAAGGTGCCTGCATTAGTCCATACAGGGCATTCTTCAACTTGCACACATGAAATTTTTGCTCATGTATCACGAATCCTTCCGCCTGCTCGATGTAAACCTCTTCCTCAATCTCACCATTGAGAAAAGTTGTCTTTACATCCATCTGATGTAGTTTCCAACCCATGGATGCAACTAGTGCAATGATAGTACGGATGGAAGTTTATCGGGCTACAGGAGCAAATGTCTCCTCATAATCAATTCCCTCCACCTGAGATAAACCTCTGGCCACAAATCTCGCTTTGTACTTCTCCACACTTCCATCAGTTGCATGCTTGATCTTATAGATCCACTTGGAAGTCACTACAGACTTCCCTTCTGGTCTCAGAACAATATCCCATACATCATTCTTCATTATGGACCGATACTCTTCTGTCATGGTATCTTGCCATACCTGCTGACATGTTGCTTCTCCATGACAAGGCTCAGTATCAATGATGTGGCTCATGGCTGAAATATAGCTTGAAAATCTCTGCAGTCTCTTGCTCTCTCGGAATGTACCTCGAGGAGCTGCATGTCCCTCTTCTCGGAATGTACCTCGAGGAGCTGCATGTCCCTCTGCCTCCTGCAGAGCCTGTCGAGCCCAGGCAGGCCTTTTATGGCCTACTGCAATGTTTTGGGGAACATCAACTGAAGCTATGGGATCAACTGGATCCATTGGATCAATGACTATCTCCCTCTGAACTACTGAAGGGGGAGAAGGTACTGTCTCTTCGTTCTTCTCAAATAGTTCAACTCCCTCTGAGGTCAAGTGACTCCCTCTAAAGTCGGAAGGATAAACATATGTCCCGGAGGAATTGTGACATCATCCTTTTCCAGTGTTGCTAACCTGGAGACATCCCATGTCTTCTCAGGTCCTCTACTGCCTCTACAATACTTTGTTGGCCTCTCATACTAGGATAATAACCAACCAACACAAATGGGCTCCCGTACCAAGGATAATAGCCCTTCAATAATGAAATAAGAAATCTGGCCTCCCGTAGGGATAACAAGCAACATGGCCTTCTGTACTAGAATAATAACCAAGACGGTCTCCCTAAGGGATAACAACCAACCAAAAATTGGACTCCCGTACTAGGGATCATGGTCCAAGTCATGAGGGCTCCCATACCAGGGATAATACCCTTCATTATCAAAATGCAAGCAACTTTAGGGTAATGATGAAATCAAATAAGGAATGTAGTACAAAACTTACCTTAGTCTACAGTCATGCTCAATCTTGCTTTTGGTCCTCCTGAGAAAGCTCAGAAGCAGAAAACCTCATCTTTCATGTCTTCATCTTTCTAAAGTGGGTCTGGATCAACGTCAGCAGTGGAGGCATGTTGTCTTCCTCTCTTCCTGGTAGGACAATTTCTCGCAAAGTGTCCATACTTGTCACATCTAAAACACTGGATCTTGATTTGTCTTTTCTATGATCATGACCTAAAGCTGATGAAGTCTTCTCACCTTTGAATGCTTGACTGAAGCTTCTTCTATTTCTTCCTCCTTTCTTTGTATGAAAGGCAAGAGCATGATTGTCATCATGAGGGAAGTCTTGCACTCCTCTAGCTATAAGTCTGATTTCTTCCTGGGTACAGTCTGTCCATAGACGATCAAAAGTAAGTAGTTCTGCTCTACCACTGATACTTTGAAGAAATGGTTCCCAATGTCTTGGAAGAGCATTGAGAGTGGTCAAGACAAGTTCTTTGTCTGATATGATTTCTCAAATGGCACCTAGCTGATCTCTGATCTCTAAAATCTTCATGAAGAAGGTAGCAACGATGTCATCTTTTCTCATCTTGATATTTTGAAGCTGGCCCTTCAATGTAAGAGCTCTGAGGGTGTTGTTACTCTCAAACATATTCTTCAATGCTTCATACATCTTACGAGTTGTCTTCAGGTTGGCAATACGAGGTAGGAGATGATCTCTTACTAAATAGATGATTATCTTCCTTGCCTTGACGTCATCTTCCTTCCATTCTTCTTTCTCTTTATCAGTAGTTTTTTCCGGTAGAGCCTTTTGTATCACACTCAATAGGTCATCCTCTTCCAGGGTGATCTGTAGTCTTGACTTCCAGGACCTGAAGTTGCTTGATCCATCAAGCCTATCTTCCACCAAGGTTCTGTTCCTCATGGTTTGCAGATTCTTCCACAAACCCTTAGCAACTAGGCTAGGAAACCTAACGGCTAGGCTAGGCTAGCAACCTTAGGTTTCGTTGGACTTATGACTGCCAACAATAAGCCTTTAGAAGGTCACCGGAACACTGGTGAGATGTAGAAACCCTAGTACCGAAATTTCTGCAGAAAATTGAGGAACCCTAGAAACCCTAGGACCAAAAATCCAAAATTCTTCGAATTGCACTCTGAGAGTCTCTGGAGATGCGCTGAGGGAGGTCGTACACTCCTATGCCAAATTTAACCCCAATGTTTCAATGTAGGGTGATGAAACAACCAAAAAGGAGAGGGTCGTACCTTTTTTCTGGAAACCCTAGAAGGGTCGTACGGTTCTGCGATTGGGAGGTGACGGTTTGCTAGAAACTTGTGCAATGGTTTCTTTCAAGTCCTTTGTTCTGATACCATGTTGAATTTTCACTATGCTAGGCTCAAGCATGAGGTTTATTTCATTTAGCATGTACTTGAACCATAAACAAAAGTAGCAACACCATACACAAGTGCTGCAATAACCAAGATCACAAGAAGAATAACCATGCACAA
This sequence comes from Picea mariana, assembly GCA_032191745.1. NCBI lineage: Eukaryota > Viridiplantae > Streptophyta > Pinopsida > Pinales > Pinaceae > Picea > Picea mariana. Next base: position 55,521 of record JASDQU010585322.1, read on the forward strand.
GAACACACGAAATATCCTGGGAAAACCCTTCTCAACAAGGGAGAAAAACCCAGCAATCCTTTGCTATATTCTCAAGAGAAGATCCCCCAACCATAAATCCTAATGCACACAAGAGGGTGCTTCTACAACCTTGAAACTAGCGCCCAAGAGAGGTGCGCACTTCAGCTTTACAAGTGTTGCTGAAATTTCCAAATGACAAGTGACAAGTGTGAGAGTGTGTGTTTCCTCAATGGGGAAATCACCTCTATTTATACAAGACCAGATACAACAATAGGTGTGTTTATTGGCACAACAGGTCTGACCTCAATAACTCAGAAATATAATTATTTATTACAATAAACATTAATTATCTTTCACATATGGTGGGCCCGACTTGTACACTTTACATCACAATTAGGGTTACAAGTAAATCTTACACTCAGACAATATAGCAAGGGATCCACACGTCCATTAGTGCTCNCTATTTATACAAGACCAGATACAACAATAGGTGTGTTTATTGGCACAACAGGTCCGACCTCAATAACTCAGAAATATAATTATTTATTACAATAAACATTAATTATCTTTCACATATGGTGGGCCCGACTTGTACACTTTACATCACAATTAGGGTTACAAGTAAATCTTACACTCAGACAATATAGCAAGGGATCCACACGTCCATTAGTGCTCAGCCACTAGGGACACGTCCACTTGTGCTCAGCCACAGGGACATCATACTCAACAGATCTCTATCTCAATTGAGTCCATAGGAGAATCATCTGGAGTACCATCTCAAGCCTGACTCAACTAAGTCCACAGAAGTACAAAGGCAGGAGACCACATCGACTCAACTCTCACAAAGGAGAAGGATACACCCATCACATGGGTACACCCAACAAATGGGCTCTCTCACAAGTCGACTCAACTCAATCCAGAGGAGAATGTATCCTAGAGAATGTCACGTGACGTTGCAATCATCAACAGCAAAGCAGGAAGCAATCCAGTATTGTTCTCAGTACGGCAGAAGCAGAGTACATTGCAGCATGCTCCGCCAGTTGTGAAGCCATATGGCTTCGGAAGTTGTTGACAGATCTGTTTGATTGGGAGATGGAAGCGACCATGATTCTATGTGATAACCAGAGTTGCATAAAAAGAACCCATTGTTCCATGATAAGTCGAAGCACATAGAGATCCGGTATCACTACATTCGTGATATGGTCCAGAGGGGAGTTGTAAAGCTCCAATATGTTGGCACAGATGAGCAGGTTGCAGATGTGTTGACCAAGCCTCTATCTCGTGTGAAGTTTGAGTACTTCCGAGACAAGCTTGGTGTTGTCTGAAAGGACCTCCCTCGAAAGGGGGAGTGATGTTGATGATACTATGGTATCCTGACCAACAGCAGGGAGCTCCGTTGGGATTTTATATCCTAGGGGATTGATCATCCCTGGGCAGATCCCGAAGGTCTGGTAAGGACGGTCTGTCAAAGTATCTGTGCATGTATATGCCAGCTGTGGTTGGTAGTGGTAGCTCCGTTGGGATTTTATATCCTCGGGAATCTTAGGATTCCTGGGCAGATCCCAAAGGTCCGGTAAGGACGATATGTCAGAGTACCATGTGGTAGCTTGTTAGGATTTTATATCCTAGGGAATCTTATGATTCCTGGGTAGATCCCGAAGGTCCGATAAAGACGGTCTATCAAAGTACCACAAATGTTGTTGTTGATGCACCTGCCTCATTCTGTTGCCACATGTTGATGATGTTGTTGTTCCAATTTCATGTTTTTGATGATGTTTTTTCTAGCTTTGTGTTGTTGATGATGTTGTTCCAGCTTCGTGTTGTTGATGATGTTGTTGTTCCAGCTTCGTGCTATTGATGTTCATGTTCCAGCTTCATGCTAATGATGATGATGATGTTACTCCAGCTCCATGTTGCAGATGATGATGATGTTCAGTTTCTACTAATATTGATGATGAGAAAAAACTTTTGATCACCTATAGATATGACCAACAGTGTTCTAGATGATGATGACAATGGCCCCTCCTCTTGATGATGTATTGGGTCCAATCAGTTGTTGTTTATGTTGTCAGTAAAATACCCTTCTTGTTAAGGGGGAGTGTTGAATTTTTGTAACTTCGAAGAATATTCTACTTATAATTGAGTCATTATTGTTTAGATCAAATCCCCTTTTGTGGATTGGTCAACATGTATTTGTATGGTGGTATTTGTAAAGTCGGCCCCTAGTAATTGTAAAGTGGTTTTAGCCACTTCTAGGAGAAGTCAACTCCACCAAGTGAAGAATCACAACCCTAGCACCACCTCACAACTTGTATTTATATGTGAGGATGGTGTCTCATTTGAACACACTCATCATGCTAGCTCTACAGCTATGAAGAAGTGCACAAGTCTTGGAGGAGTAGCTGCTGCAACTGGGGGTGACGTCAAGGAGGGATCTTGGTCTATGTCTTGGTATTTCTTGGTTACGTGGTGCACTACTCTTCCTAGTGAAGGAGTAGAGGAGGATCTTCTGTTTGGTCTTTGGTCTATCTATATTGAGGAAGTTTTTGCTGGGTTTTCTCCCCCATGAGGGTTTCCCAGGATAATCTATGTGTCTCTATTGTTTATGTGATTGTCTCTCTTTCAATGATCTTATTTATGCAGCTACTGTGCTAAATGATTATAATAATAAAGAATAAATGTAACTGTTAGTTGTATAAGTAAAATCTTCAACACTAGTGAGGTCCAAGGTTMAAGAGGCATAGCTTGCTATGTTCGATATTTTCTTCAAGGAGAAGTCACTTTGATTGTGTCAGATGATTCAGCTCAGTTCATGTGGGCCTAGATCAATGGTATTTCCCCCCTTTCACAAGATATTTACATTGTGGTCTACTATTTCCCCTCTACATAATCGGATTATGCCTTACATAGGGGCTTAGGCAGGAATCACCATGTGGACTTGTATGATGATATGTTAAATTTTCAAAGATAGGGGAAATCATCCTCCTATGGGATTTCAATGCTCGTACCAAGAACCAACAAATTCTCCTTCATGACAAGTTCGACGATGCTCTCTATCTCCAAGAGATTAAAAGAGCCTCATTAGGGCTACACAAGATATCGAATGATGTGTTGGAGCATCTTTCGCCATATGGAAAACACTTTCTACACCTCAAGGAGGCCCATGAGCTTTTGATTCTAAATGACCTTTAGTACTTCACAAAGTCCAATAGATTCACTTGCTTTCCTCATATTTGGGGAGCTAGTTTTGTTGACTATGTCCTGGCCAACCATGACTTGATCCCATTTATTTGCTAGCTCTTGGTTACCCCAATCCCTTTAGCAAACCATGCTCTCCTCTCCTTTTCCCTCCAAGTAGATCCACCCCACCTTCCTACCCTACCCCCTCCATGCCCCCCTCAAACCACCATTTTTCTCGATGATGAGGGCCTAGATGTCTACTCTTTCATCTTCCAAGTTTCAACTCCTCCCTCCTCTTCTCATTTCTTATGTATTATGTCAACCTCTTCTAAGTATGATGTGCTCTTTTCATCTATTTGCGATGTCTCTCTCGGTTTCCATCCCAGTGTCACCAAATTCCCCTCCTCATTTCCCAATGCTAAATCATACCCTATGAACTGTTGGTATGACAAAGAGTGCAAAATCCACCACAAGAAACTTTGATACACCATCCTGCACAATCATGTATCTTATCCCTGTTTGTAGAGATCCCATCGTTTTCTCTATTATGAGAAGGGTGTCTTCATTTCTCAGAGGAGATGTGAACTATGCATGGCCCTTCTTTATTCTCCCAATTTTTTCTGGTGTACTATCTTCCCCTGTCACTCATGGTTCCCTATAGACCTTGACCCTCAATCCCTTTTCACCATAAGAATGCACTTTATTATGTCCCCAAGCAGCCTCATGTTGTTGTCACCTTCCCCCAATCCTCGTGCCACTTGTTCTTCTGCATAGATATCTAACATGTAATGTGGGTGTTGAATACTAGTAAAGCAACCGACGAGAAAGAATAAGCGAAATTCTTCAAACATGGTATAAATACTCTTATAGATTACATTGTGGATAAATTTAACCATGTTGTGTTCTCGGGATTTCCACAAGCTTGGTCTGCCCATACCATTCACCCAACACACAAATCAAGGTCTAGGACTAATCCAAACAACTATAGGATGATCATGGTGGGACACACTTTCTCCAAGCTCTATGTTAATGCTCTTCATATGTGGCTATCAAAGGAGCTCAAAAAAAACCACCAAATGGCAGGTAGGTTTCCACCCTAGATGTTAGAAATTTATGCGTGTTCAAATTTCATTAACTTTCTTTATCTTTCACATTAGCAGAAGCATAACTGAAGCATAAATAACCAGAATCACAAGAAGAAAACCATGCACAAGATACA
>JASDQU010585322.1:59939-70405 GCA_032191745.1 Picea mariana
TCCCCCAATCCTCGTGCCACTTGTTCTTCTGCATAGATATCTAACATGTAATGTGGGTGTTGAATACTAGTAAAGCAACCGACGAGAAAGAATAAGCGAAATTCTTCAAACATGGTATAAATACTCTTATAGATTACATTGTGGATAAATTTAACCATGTTGTGTTCTCGGGATTTCCACAAGCTTGGTCTGCCCATACCATTCACCCAACACACAAATCAAGGTCTAGGACTAATCCAAACAACTATAGGATGATCATGGTGGGACACACTTTCTCCAAGCTCTATGTTAATGCTCTTCATATGTGGCTATCAAAGGAGCTCAAAAAAAACCACCAAATGGCAGGTAGGTTTCCACCCTAGATGTTAGAAATTTATGCGTGTTCAAATTTCATTAACTTTCTTTATCTTTCACATTAGCAGAAGCATAACTGAAGCATAAATAACCAGAATCACAAGAAGAAAACCATGCACAAGATACACAAAAATTTATCCTAGGAAACCCTTCTACACAAGGGAAGAAAACCCAGCAACCTTTCACTAAATATAATTGTCCAAGAGAAGATACAAGAGCAGAAGAAAGATAGCGCTACAACTCCAGAAGATAGCGCACTGGTCCAATATAGTGAATTATACAAGAGAATAATATGCCAAGTGATGCGCTACAAATGAGAGAGAGCTCTCCTATATATACATGTCCAAAGTGTGAATTGTCACATCCAAGTGGTGTCTCTAGCAGGGCCTGTTATCGCGCAGTTTGTAGTTGGAGTAAAGGATGAATGGAAGAAAGGAAAACTGGCGAAACTGAGACTATCCTACCACTCTCGCCTCAATAGGATAGCTCTTTCTGTTTAGGGTGGTAGGCCTAGGGGAGACATCCCCGGTGACCTAGGGTTTTGAGAAGGCAAAGGCTTAGAAGGCAAAGTATAGTTTTTCCCCCTCACAAGTCACCACCGATCAGAAAGTCCAGCTTAACATCCAATAAAGATAAAGATAACCAAAAGTGTACTTGCCCGAGAACAAAGCAACAAAAAAATTATATGTGCAAGATCACTTATTGGTTAGTACTTCATATAATCAAGGACTTTCTGATATAAAGCAATTGACCAATAATACTGATGAAGCAAATCAATGATGTATAATAGCAATGATTACAATATATCACTTCACAATAAATGCTAAAGAAGCCTCACAATGAGCAATGGCAATTTATCATCAATGTAACAATACCAACATTAGAAGCAACACTTTAGCCAATCTTTCAATTGCTTTAAAGATGTAATAAATGTTTCAAAGTATAAGTATAACACAAGTAGATAAGAGCAGCAATAGGGTTAGTGAGTGTTAGTCTAAGCTAGGGTTAGAAGGATTAGTAGTTGTTCAAAGTATTGGAAGTTGTGATCAAAGTACTCAAACATAGAAGGTCTTAGATCAGTGCATTATTAGGGCAAATGGAGTCAAATAGCTGCAAAAGTTGAAGGGTCGAAATGATAGTGATAGGGCTAAAGACAAGAGGGTTTGATGTTTGAAGTGTTGCTAAGGCAGGGCTTCATTAATCAAACCCTAGGGGAGACGACTCACTAAGGTGTAGTCAACCTAGGCCTTGGTGCGTCTTCCTCCTTCTCTAGCTCAAAAGGCAAAATTAAACGACTAGCTTGAGTAATAAATGGTAGGGCTAAAGACGAGAGAGTTTGATGATGAAGTGTTGCTAAGGCAAGGCTTCATCAATCAAACCCTAAGGAAAAAAGGCTCACTAAGGTGTAGAAACCCTAGGCCTTAGTGCTTTCTCCTCCTTCTTTAGCTCAAAGGGTAAAGAAAAAATAGCTAGCTTGAAGAGTGAATGGTAGAGTGTTGCTATGGCAAGGCTCTAACATTTATCTTCAGCAAAATCAATGGCTCTTAGCATAACTTAATAGGGACATGAAACAAGAACACCAACATGTGCTTGTCCCCTAGGGTTTAATCCAGCAAATTATAATAACAAAATGCAAGTAAAAAATACCATAACCATTCAATAAAGAAGGATTGCAGAAATTCACTTACATCCACCAAGCATTCATATAGCCAAACCCTAGTTGTAAACCTTCCACCAAGAAAATGCCAAAATAGCCAAGAAAAAGCCTCCAACAAGTGTGCATAAAAATTTCAGCCAAAACCTAAAGAAGGGCACAAATTTCAGACCTCACACAAGTGTGAATGAAAGATGATGTCTAAAAAGAGAGTTTTGCTCTCTTACTTATACAGTACAAATGACCTTAATTAAATTTTAGGTCACCAAAAGGCCGACAAGGCCAAAATACAAGATAATATTGTTTTACATTAAATGTCATAAATTAAACCCTAATCAAGCAAAAAGTAAGATGTCAAGCCCTTTCTAGGGTGATATTAGCCCCTTTTAGGGCAGCATAGGCCTCCTGGAGCAAAACGTTAGCCCTCCTTGGGTCTCTCCAAGCTGCCATATGTGCCACACTGCAATAACTGCCTCCCCAAAACGTCCACAATATTGGACGACATCATGGGCATCCTGGGTGATGTCATGGGCCTTCCAAGGCCAACGTTCCAGTGGAGAGGGCACAACCCCCCTAGGTAAGGCTCTGCCAGGGTGCCTCTGTGGAACATGCCCCTCTTCTCCGATGCAAAGCCTCTGATCTGTCTCTCCCCCCTGTTGGAGTCTCAGCATCCATCTAGTAGGCTCTTCAGCCCCATGGAGGTCCGAAGATGTATAAGTACCTGTCTAATGTGGTACCTGTCCGTCGAGTATGATCCTGCACATCAACAGATACGCCCTCCATGGGCTCATAAGTCACAGGGATCATAGCAATGTCAATCACATCCAATCATCAATTTTATTAAACATGTGCATAAAACCCCTCTTACCCAGTCAAGTGCTCAAAGACATTACACAAATCTGCAAGGCAAGTTTGGAGGAAGTGACAGGGCGTCCTATTGGGCTAGTGTCCACTGGAAAAGGGGTGTTTCTGGAAGAGATCAAATCCAAGTCATGTAAATGGGTGAGGTGGATAAGGGATGTCCTGACAAGGGGTGCAGTGATAGCGGGGAAATGCAAGGCTTACCTGTGGGTGCCTTTGTAGAAGGCGAGTTGCACTTGCCCTAGATGCAAATGTTTCCAAGCCCATTCATGTCTTTTATTCTTATTTCTTTATTGCTTTTTCTTTCAAGAAGCTAATCTGGGGACACTGCCCTGGCGTGCTGACCAGTGGTGGCAATGTTACCCACAAGCACTTTCATGGAAATGAGAAGGTTGGCTTGTGACGAGACCCCCTTTCTCTTGGCTATGCCACCAAGAGCCACTACCCTGGAGTGGTGACCAGCTGCTAGTAGTGTCATACCGCTAGATGCCCATGGACCTAATAGGCCAGCTCATGATGAGACCCCCTATCCTTTGACTAGGTCTTGTTTTATTATTTTTATGGGTTCCTCTTGTTTCTTGCTGAGAAGCTTTTTACTGCTTTCTCGGGGATCCCTGGGCGAAGCATCTCGAGGTTTTATTTTTTAGGCTTTTATCTTTTGCTAGCTGCTTTTACCTTCTGGGCTTTTAGCCCCTTCTTCCCACAAGGCAAGGTGCAACCCCTAAATGGTTGGCCAACCCATTGCCCGGACCAATGTAATGGGATAGATGAGCGGCAAGCCAGATGGAAAGTGGTAAGTATGACGAGAACGGACGATGACTTTTCAGAAACCCCCCCAGTAGCAACTCAAAATCTATGGGCACAGGCTTACTAGGGCATCCTGTCATCCCCCCCAGACATGGTCAAGTGGATAAGTATAAGATCCAAGCACCAGTTAGAAACAAAAAGAACTGGATGCACATATTCAAAGGTTTTGAGGATCAGAGTGACACTTACCATGATACCCAGACTCATTACCTCATGGAGTAAGAACCATCTCCGATACAAGACCAAGCCGAGGTGATGGATGTTGCTGCTGCTAACAAAGTGGAGGTGCTAAAAGGAAGAAAACATGGACCCTCCAGGGCCATGATCAAGTCGATCTGGCTCTCGGTACTCCATGTCTAAGACCTGTGGGCCTCGAGACATAATCTCCTTAGTTATCCCTAAAAGTGAGGGATAACAGGGCCGACTTGAACCTTTTGTCTTCTGCGTCAGGCTTGGGGCCTTCTCCTTCTCTTGACGTCATAGTGAAAGGTCTCCTCTATCACATCACACATGGCTACAACCAATGTGGACTTGTCCAGCTCTTCTAGGGGCTACAACCCACTAGAGAACGATGGGATGCAACCCATAATGTCCCGACTCCCAACCACATGGGCTACAACCCAAGGGTCGTTGGGCACCAACCCAGTACAATATCCCAACCACATGGGCTAAAACCCAAGGGTTGTTGGGCACCAACCTAGTACAACTTATCAGTCATCGATAAGTGTCATACTCAACTCTGACCATCGAGGAGTATCATCATAGGTCAACCCAGCTCAGTCCATCGAGGAGTACGACCTGGAGAATGTCTCACAAAGCTGCAATCATCAACACTAGACATCAAACTATTGACCATTTTCTCAATGTCAAAGCGATCATTAAGGATGTGGAACACTGCTTTTAGAAAATCTTCCACTGCTTTGTAGACTATTGGAAAGTGTTTCACTCAATCCTAAGGGAGGCCCTTTTTTAGTGGCTTCAAGACATTGGCATATCAAAGACCCATATAATTTCCATCATGTGCGTTGATGAGTTCATCCTTGGTCGACTCAGCATAGCACACAGGTTATCTAATTTTATTTAGAGCACCACTGGGATGAAGCAAGGATGCCCTCTCTCCCCAATCTTGTTTGGGATTTATATCAATGAGGTAGAGTCGTTCCTACAAGAGCATACTTAGTATGGAGATGGTTGTCTTCTTCATCAGGTCCTAACCTCCATCCTCCTCTTTGCAGATGACATGATCCTCTTGGCCTCTTCCCTAGAGAGCTTGCAAAGATAGTTAGATGCCCTATCTAGCTTTTGTGATCTTCAAAAGTTGACAATCAACCTGGGTAAAACCAAGGTGATGATATTCAACGAATCCAAGAACGTCCCGATGGACTTCCATTTCTTTTTTCGAGGGGAAGAGGTTGAGATTACCACTGCATATACCTACTTGGAAGTCCAATCTTTAGGGCCTAGGTTTGGGTTGAGTAAGGCACTCCAACCCCGAATCAACAAGGGGTACAGGTCCCTCGCTCTCCTCAAGTGGTAGTGTTTCCAAATTCACTTCTAGGACACACTGTCCAAAATGGATCTCGTGGACTCTATAATTTAGCCCACAATCCTTTATGTTTCTGACGTGTGGAAGCCTACCCTTCTTAAGATAGAGAGTGTACAGACCCTCATGCTCCATTATATCATCAAGAACAAGAGGAAATATCCCCATGCCATTGTTCATGCAAGGCTTGTAGTACACTCTTTCCAACTTGAGACCATTTTCATATTGATCTCATTTTGCATCATATTCGATGTTATGGCAACTTGATAGCCAGTAGGGACTATTATCTGTACCTTGCCTATTGCTCTTTAGAGGCCATAGCAATGGAAAGTAAAGAGTCTGAACATTAGAGTCCGAACATTCAGTGCTATATGCGATGGAAAGTAAAGAGCATCGCAATGCCACTAGAAGCTAGGATACATTAGTGCCATGTGCAATGGAATGCAAAAGGTACCGCAATGCATCCCCTCGACAAGAGGGGCATTTATTAATTATGTGATTTCTTTTGCAGGTCCTTCATTTTTTTTAGAAGCGTTTTATTGTTCTCAAGACCTCAGGGCGAGCATCTAGAAGGATAATGATTGGCTTTTATCTCTTGCAAGCTACAACACCTTTTATCTCTTGCCAGCTACAACACCTCTGGGCCTTCAACCCCTTCTTCCCATGAAATGAGGTACAATCCCTTCTTGGGTCAATGAACCCGAAAACCCAAAAGATATGGAAACGAAGGGGTAGAATGATGGAAGGTGGTAAGTATGGAAAGGAATGGTACAATGACCCTTCAAAGGACCACCCAATAGCAACCCTTTTCCCGAGGGTGACCTACTTGCTAGGACACCATGTCACTCACCAAGGTGATACTAGGCAAAAGGTATAAATTCCAAGCAGATGTTAATCAAGAAATGATTCTTCGCAACATGCTCAAATGCTTCAAATATTAAACTTACCATGATACCGGACTCGTTACCTCATGAAGCAAGACTTGCTATCATCTTGGGCCAGGCCGATGTGGTGGATGTTGCTCTGCTACTAGTGATGAATGATGGCATGATCAAAAATAAGAGGGACCTTGCGAGCTCTGTTGGTCGATCTGACTCTCTACACTCCATGTTTGCTACCTGTGGACCTTGATGTTGATGATTACAACTTCGTGAGACATTCTCCAGGTCGTACTCCTCGATGGACTGAGCTGGGTTGACCTGTGATGGTACTTCTCGATGGACTGAGTTGAGTATGACACTTATTGATGCACTGATAAGTTGTACTGGGTTGGTGCCCATCGACCCTTGGGTTGTATCCCAAGAGGTTGGGATATTGTACTGGGTTGGTGCCCAGCGACCCTTGGGTTGTAGCCCAAGTGGTTGGGACGATGTATTGGGTTGGTGGCCAGCAACCCTTGGGTTGTAGCCCAAGAGGTTTGTATATTGTACTAGCTTGGTGCCGAGCAACCCTTGGGTTGTAGCCCAAGTGATTTGGATACTATGGGTTGTAGCCCATCGTCCCTTGTGGTTGTAGCCCTTGTGGACACGTCTTGTGGTTGTAGCCCTTGACGATGATGACACACACTATGTGGTTGTATCCTTAGTGTATCCTAGTGGGTTGTAGCCCCTAGACAAGATGAGAAGGTCCACATTGGTTGTAGCCATGTGTGACGTGATGGAGAAGACTTTCACTATGACATCAAGAGAAGGAAGAAGGCCCATGCCTTGCACAGAAGACTTAAAGGTTCAAGTCGACCCTGTTGAGAGGCACCACTTGGACGTGACAGTTCACACGTTGGACTTGTATATATAGGAGAGCTATCTCCCCTTTGGGGATCATCACTTGGATCATTCTCTCTTGTGTATTTTCGCTCTATTGGACTAGTGCACTATCTTTGGAGTTGTAGTGCCATTCTTCTTTCTGCTCTTGTATCTTCCCTTGGACAAATATTATAGTGAAAAGTTGTTGGGTTTTCTTCCCTTGTGCAGTAGGGTTTCCCAGGATAAATTCTTGTGTATCTTGTGCATGGTTATCTTCTTGTGATCTTGGTTATTTACTGCAGTTACTGTATGTGGTTTATGCTTCAGTTATGCTTCTGTTAATGTGAAATGATATAGAAAGTTAATGAAATTGAACAAGCATAAAATTCTAACACTCGAGACATAATATCCTTAGTAACCCCTAGCCTGGGGGGGTAACAAAGCTCGAGACTTGTATTTCCATGGTAATATCAAGTATTAATAGTGCAACAAACCACTCCAACTAAAGCCACATGTTAGCATGTACATCTATAATATTCCTTGTAATTATTTGTATAATGTACCGCACAAACTACTGCAAATATTCCCTACTGAAACGTCATAAGGAGTTACCAACCTACTCAAACTTGTGCAACCATACACAAACTCCATTGACATTAATGATTAAATGATGTTGTCTCACATTATTTATTAATATACCTTATACCAACTTAGGACCACCAATGATCACGTCCAAAATACTCTAAGAGATGAACAATATCCAACGTTGATACATTCATTAGCTCATGCACTACATCGTAAGATTGCAATAACAAATGTCATTGGACTAAAATAGAGTGAGATTTCCCCAAATGTCTAATAAGCTAGTACCATGTGTATTGAGCACCTATTTCAACTAGGGGGTCCATGTGCCATGAAGCTATGTACCTGAAGGTGCAGCAAAGTTGAAGACTTTCTGGTTCTACAAGGCAGTTTTTGCCCCCAGCACTTATTTTTGTAATTAGAATTTTCGCTCCCCTGCGTGGGCTAATGATGTAATGGGTCAGCATGGATCATATTGTAGGTTAGTTGCCTAGGAATTTATCATTAGGGAAGTCCTTTCATAGAGTGTTTTTTATCCTCGAGTAATTTTTAATTACCCTTGAGTTTTTCACTCATAATAATCCTCCAAAGTGGTGAAAGGTGTTCTAATGATTGAGCCCAATGGGTGACTAGGGTCTAGGAATATTGTAAATGACCATGCTAGACATCTCCTAGAATCTTGCGGAATTCCATCGAGTCTAAATAGTTTTTTTTAATTTTTTAAAATTACCTAGTTAATGGTAATTTTAATTAAAATTGATGTAAAAATGTAAAAACTAGGTCCTAGGGGATTTTGATAGGGGTGTGAGTACTCAAAAGAAATGGAATGAGACCCCCTACACCCTTGGACCAAGTTTCAACTCAATTGGACAAGTTTTGCTAGGTGATTGTCCATGAGGAATCCAAGTCAGTCTTGAGTCAACAATTTAATTGCTTAATTTAGCTATGTCAAAAATTGTAAAATAAGCAAAAAGGTTTGAGAAAGAGTGGGAGATGATTCCTACGCCATTGCCTAAGTTAAGAAATTCATTTCCTAACTTATTCTAACTCCCCATGCCTAGCCACAACACCACATTGATCATCCCCCTAGGGAAGTTGCGCCCCCTTGATGAGGAACTCACCCAAACTCAAAAATTAAATAAAGGAAACACCTAAACTCCCTAGTGCACCCTTCTAATGTTCTAACTTGGTGTTTGACTAATCAAAAAGGTGTTCCCCCTCACCCTCACTCAACCCTCAAACCCTAAATCATACCAAAACCCTAAAAGTGTGCCCCTCCTTGAAATGATGATCTCTCTTGCTTGAGTGATGGAGCTCATCCAAGAGGGGTCTCTCTTGCCTCCTAGGTATAAAAGAATGCCTACCCCTCCCTCATTTCAGATCTATTCTCAGTGTAAAGTTATTATGCCTGAATCTCTCCCACTCTCCTCTCTTTCCCATTTTGCTCTCTTTCTCTTCTCAAGCTTGTTGCAAGTATTTGCAGCAACCTTGCTTTCAATAATAGAAAATCTTTGGAGGAATATGGTGTGCATTGGCAGTACTCTTGGTGCAAGATCTTGAGCTTCATTGAGTTGAATTTGTTTTGGTTTGTTGTTGAGTTTCTTGCTTTAGATCTAGAGTAGGAGATCCAAGCAAAGTATTTTGCTTGGATAGATTTATAGTAATATTGCTATATGAATCTATTTGGTATTTCAAAGTATTTTGTATTTCTATTTGGTATTTCAAAGTATTTTGTGATCATATATGAATCTACTCACCTCCTTTCTTGTCTTGTAGCTTGATCTCATACTTTTGCAGGGCACCAATAGTTGGAGGAAGACAAATTTCAAATTTGGAAATTTGTCTCTTCAACCACTAAAACCCTCATTTTATTTGTTTCATTCATATTTCTTTCGTGCATCTTATTGGGTAAATTTTTGTTCTAGAATAGGTCATATTTAAATCATTTACTTGCAGATTTTTGTATGTAAAATTTTTGTTTTCACTAACAGAAATTTTCCTAAAGTTTTCTGGTTGTTTGTAGCATTTCCAACAAGCTTTGCTTGCTGATTTTCTGCAGGTTTTCACCAGAAAATGGGAGGTGTTGCCCATTTGGAGCTATAAAACACCAAAGAAGAACCTCTCAAGTAAGGGTTTTGATACCCACTTCTTCTCTTCTCTTTTCATTGTAAGCAAACCCAAAGAGAGTCTCTTGGGCTTGCATTTCTTCAAGTATTTTAAATTTCTGCATTTTATTTACTTGTTTGCCTACAACTAGCAAAGAGGATTGGCTTAGTCACCCATGCTAAATCGTAAGACTAGGTTTTTAGTTTAATCTTTTGTTTTAAGCATTTAAATTCTTTACCCCACTTGTCCTTAGGACAAGGTTGAGAGGCTAGGTTCTTTGCTTTCTTGTCAAGTTAATTATTTTATTTCATTTCACCCACTTTGGCACAAAATCGGTAGGCTTGCTCTCCTCCTTGTGCCTTAGTTGAAGTTGCAAATGTTTATTTCAATTATTGTTTGCCCCACTTGTCCTTAAGACAAGTTTAAGTGGCTAAGATCTTGTTATTTTACTTTCCAAGTTTTATTTACTTTCAAGATTTATTTTGCCTACACCTAGCAAAAAGGTTTGGCTAAGCCAACCCATGCTATACCGTAAGGCTTGTTTCTAGCTTAGCTTGTCATTATCTCATCTTGCTAATATTTGCTTAAGTTTTATTTTCCTTTAATTTTTTTAAGTTGCAAAGTCATTTTAATCTTGCTATCTTGTTAAATTTATATGCAGCAGCGAGAGCCATTCTCCTGGAGGATGGCCAAGACCCTAGATGTGTTCTAGGGCCCCTGGATGTGTTCCAGGGAATCCTTGCTTAGTGCTTGGATTGATCCTTGGATGTGTTCCTTGGTGGTGGATGATACAAGACCCTAGATGTGTTCTAGGGCC